>JADBJO010009528.1:0-35396 GCA_016801955.1 Conus betulinus | reverse complement strand
AGAATGCCGTAATATAAGGAGTTCCTACACCCCATATTCAGTGATTTGACCCCAGTTTTCATTTTCACATGGTACATTATCTCACAAGAATTCAAAAGCCTTTTTTTTTAATTTCAAGATGTTTTGTTGGCTTGCTGTTTTCTGTCGTACAGGAGTTGGTCATGTATCTGTGAGTCAGCTTTGTTACCTTCTTAATTTCATTGACTGGTGAACTTTACCAGAAACTTGAACCTTTAGTTTTCTCAATCTGAAAATATTTCATTCATAAAATGTTTTTTCATTTGGAGATTCTGAGTAAATATTCCTATGAAAAAGTATTCAGATAGGTTTGGTGTAACTTCATCATCCAGAGGCACTCCTTTGTTTGTAACTTAAGGAAAATTGTCATCTGTAAGCTTCATTTTATTATGTCATTTAATTATGCTAGATGAAATTCATTCCCAGTACACTACCACATTTTCCTGTTCATAGCTCAACAGTATCTGATTCTGAAGTAGTCTTTCTTTGTCCCCATTGTTTGGGGAACCTGCCCAGATGCTCTCCCTTCCTTCCTTCCTTCAGGAACTATTTCAGTTCTTCACAATGGAACAATTTTGAATTTGTGTGATTTCCCAGTCTTGAAGGGAAAAACAATGTTTGGATTTTTTAGGCCATCCATAACCTCAGTGTTTTTGCTTCATCAGGAGCGCCTCTGGTAGACTGATCATCCAGATCGGAATTGTGCTGATCCAGATTCAGGTCAGACTCTGTTGATACAACCTACAGCTCTGTGCCACTGAAAGTTTTTCCGTTTCTTTTTTAGATGAGCATGGGGATTTTATTTGGATATCAGTTTGGCTGCCATCCTCACAAGTGGAGACATGTCCAGACGTGGGCATTTCACATAGTTCCAGCAATTCCTTACGGAAATGGAATTGATGTTGATACAAAATATTGGAGCATAGAGAGAGAGAGAGAGCATGACCAGATGTGATAATGGAGGTGATTATGTATTCAGATTCTTGACATTTTGTTCCTCATTAGAAAACACTGCTTCTCATTCTGCTGTCTCTTCCAGAAGCCTCAATACCAACAAGACCAATCTATGCACAGGCACACACAAACATCCATAAATGCCTGCACGCACACAAAAAACCAAAGAAACAGACTGTTTCCATCGTAATTTTGCCTTAATGGTAAATTTGATGAGTGTTTTGACATGATGTGGTTGAATTCATACTTGGAAAAGAAAATTATTTTGAAATTATTAAAGAGCTCAAGTTTTGTTTCCTTCCAAGTTCAGAATGGGTAAAAAGTAGTATTTGTTGATGTATGTGGATCATGAGTACTGTGTAAATGGGTTTACTATGTGTGTGTGTGTGTGTGTGCGCGCATGCGCACAGATACAATTCTTTGCATATTCATTCATTTGCATTTTGTTGTATGCCCAGTGTTTGGATATGCAAATCTGAGTACAAATTTGGATATGCAAATCTATGAATACATGTTGATCTGTAAATGTGTCTACAGTAAAAACTGTGTAAGACTGGAACTTGCCACCATTGTGTCCACTGGTCAGTAAGACTGGAAACTGCCACCATAGTGTCCACTGGTCAGTGTGTAAGACTGGATCTGCCACCATTGTGTCCACTGGTCAGTGTGTAAGACTGGAACTGCCACCATTGTGTCCACTGGTCAGTGTGTAAGACTGGAACTGCCACCATTGTGTCCACTGGTTAGTGTGTAAGACTGGAACTGCCACCATTGTGTCCACTGGTCAGTGTGTAAGACTGGAACTGCCACCATAGTGTCCACTGGTCAGTGTGTAAGACTGGAACTGCCACCATGTGTGTCCACTGGTCAGTGTGTAAGACTGGAACTGCCACCATAGTGTCCACTGGTCAGTGTGTAAGACTGGAACTGCCACCATTGTGTCCACTGGTCAGTGTGTAAGACTGGAACTGCTACCATAGTGTCCACTGGTCAGTGTGTGAGACTGGAACTGCCACCATAGTGTCCAGTGGTGATGGCCAGGACCAGAGTGCAGCGTGGTCATCTGCTGCCTGCAGAACTGAGCTGAGGGGGTGGGGACTGGCAGGAACACCAAGATCACAGTCCCATGGGGTCCACGTGGCACTTAGTGTTGTCAGTATCGCTCAGATTTGCCGTCACAGTCCCATGGGGTCTGCATGCACTTAGTGTTATCATATCGCTCGGATTTGCCATCACAGACCCATGGGGTCCACGTGGCACTTAGTGTTGTCAGTATCACTCAGATTTTGCCGTCAGTCCCATGGGGTCCTACGTGGCACTTAGTGTTGTCAGTATCGCTCAGATTTGCCAACACTGCAGATGTGCAGGACTTGTAACTGGGACACTGTGGTAGGCAGGAAATGTAGAGGTCAGTCATAGAATGTAGAATCCACTGGCTCTCCAAAACAGTTGCACTTTCACCCTCAACCTTGTCAGTCATAAAATCACACCCACACACAGACACATCACTTTCATCTTTATCAAGTCATAAAATCACACCCACACAGACAGATTATCACTTTCACCTTTATCAAGTCATAAAATCACACCCACACAGACACATTATCACTTTCACCTTTATTAAGTCATAAAATCACACCCACACAGACACATTATCATTTTCACCTTTATCAAGTCATAAATTCACACCCACACAGACACATTATCACTTTCACTTTTATCAAGTCATGAAATCACACCCACACAGACATGTTATCACTCTCACCTTTGTCAAGTCATCAAACCATACCCACACAGACACATTATCACTTTCACCTTTATCAAGTCATGAAATCACATTCACACAAATACAGTTTCATTGAAATTGAAAACAAAATCAAATGAATTAGGCAATGGAGTAAAAACCTAGGCAGGTAAGCGTACATTCACTATGGAGACAACATGGCACATATTTTTGTTTAAAAACTTCAGTCAGAAAGAACTCAGATAAGTAAGATGAAGTGAAGGTCAACAAAGGCATGAGAATGTCTTGTTCTACAATGCACCTAAACAATGTCTGAAAACATCTGTGTGTCAAACACACAGACAGTGGTGTTTTGATGACAATAGTGTTTTGGTGACAAATATCCAATTGGAATCCAAACCTTCAAAAGTGGATTTTGTCAATAATAGCATCTGAAACAAATAACAGAAACATCTGAAACAAAACTATAATAGCATCTGAAATATTCCAATTTTATCTGACACTACCATGTTCTACCTAAATACGTAATCAAATACAGAACAGAAAAAGGGGGTGTGGTATGCGTATGTTGGATCAGAACAGGCGCCACTGAGCACCACCAAAGTGACTCAGCAACAGTGCAGTGTCTCCTCCGGTGGGTTGTCTCTTGACAACTTGACATCGACTGCTCCCTATGGATTGCCGGTGATGGGCTGCGGCAGAACTGACTGGCTGTGGGCTGTGGACAGGGTGTCAGCGGCGTGGGTGCACTGCCACTGAGGTGGCACAGAAGATGGGACAGCAAAAAAAAAAAAAGCCATCATGCATGCACACTGAAGCCCATGCCGTCTGTCCACACAGACCGGGCCATCAACAGCCAGTGGGATGAATGACATGCAAATCAAACACATGTACACTGCTGTGGGATGAATGACATGCAAATCAAACACATGTACACTGCTGTAGACATCATTCCTGTTGGTGGAAGGTGGCTACCTTGACAGTTGGGTTGAAAACAGTCACTCCGGCAAAAATCTCACCAATTCAGAAAAAAAAGAGTTCCAGCTGACTAACAACAGAGATCAGGTCTCATTATAATCATAGTAATAGCAATCTATATTATCTGTATTCTTTGTTTAGTTTTTAGACTTACATGCATTTCATAACTACCTTTTTGCTTTAAACCATTTTACATTTCCTAACTTTGGTATATAGTTTTTGCCATTTTGCATTGCACTATTCAAGTCAAGTCAAGTAAACTTTATTATCTTGTTTAAATCTGACACTTCTGCATTTAAACCGATCGATATCTTCGTCCTGACTGAAGAAGGTCATACTGATTTGCAAGGACGTGGGTCTGGTCACACGTAATCTTCTTCGCTTTACAACTAACACGGCACCTATATAGCTCACTCAGACTTTTTTGTCTCTCACAAACGATTTTTCCTCCCACGTTCACCACTTTCTCAAGCACATTTCTGCTCTTCACAGTCAACCCACCATACCAACACATATAAATGAGAAAGTTAGAACAGATTCCAAGAAGCATGAATAAAATGTCCGAAGAATGTCAGTATTCACATGAAATGATCGCAGCTTGCGAAGACAATATAATCTGGTTTGACATTTTTTGTGGACATACTCAACATGGGATTTAAAATTCAGCTTATATCTATAAAAGTTCCTAAATATTTGTATGATTCAACACGTTCTACTTCAGCACCTTTGATAAAAAGTGGTGGTACAGCTTTTGGATTCTTTCTAAAATCAATCAACATTTCTTTCGTTTTTGTTACATTCAGATCAAGATAGTTATGATCGCACCAGTCAACAAATCTTTGAACCTCCTTGAAGTAAACAGAATCAGAGTTGGAAAGATCTACAAGTGCTGAGTCATCTGAATATTTTATGTACAAAGTTGAATCACTTCCTGAACAATCATTTGTGTACAGAGTAAAAAGCACTGGTGATAAAACAGTACCCTGGGGTGCGCCAGTTGAAATGACTCTGGAAGACGAAACAACACTTTGATATCGAACAGACTGTGTCCTCTGTGTAAGAAAATCAATTATCCAAAGAATGAGCTTGTTACCCACATTTATGTTAATGAGTTTCTTTGCCATCAGATGTGGTGGTTGTATGGTGTTGAATGCTGATGAGAAATCAATAAAGAGAATGCGTACAAAGGAGGCAGGTTTTTCGAGGTGTGAAAAAGCATGATGGAGAAGTGTGAGTGTGGCATCATCTGTTAAATGCACAAGGAGAATCATTCATTACAGAAATGACTCTGAACACAGGCATGGATGACTAGCAAAAGGCAAACATAGCAAAACAAATCAAAAAGCAGCAGCAGACCAGAAAGGCATTGATGATGGAAGAAACTGTTAACCTGCACTTGTTTTCCCCCATTACTTAACTGTTAGGCATTGAAAAGGAATGATAAAAACAATTGTTCAGTGAAATACATGGCAACTCTGGCATGAGATATGTACTAACTACTACATCTTATACACATTTTGACATAAACATGAAAAAAAGATTGTGTAACTGCCAAGCAAAGTTAAACATCTTTCCGAAGGATGACATTTTGGTTGAATATGACCACAAAAAAATTTTTTCATGTAACAGGTGTGCTCATGACCACAAACACACCATCAAGGTGAATCATACACATAGCTGACATGTTCCACGTTCTACAATGAACACAATCGGCACCAGTCCAACAGCAGTACATTATTCTTTACAGCGACGGAAATAACTAAAGTTGAGACTTCTACTCGTTGCATCAAGTTTGAAAATGTCATTGCATAACAGGTGGAAAAACGTCGCACAGAATGCTGACTGGCAATGGCACAAATCATATGACAACAGGGTAGTGTTGACAAGAACTCAACTCTGTTACTTTTTTCATGGCACTGTCACTTTTTCATGGCACCACAATGAGCAGCAAGACAAATGCGTCTATTAGGGGAAAAAAAAGCAGATTTTCAATGTCCAGGTAAGAGGCAAATCATGCAGATGTCTGCCACTGTTTGTCTTTGAGAGTGCACATTTCTCTCCTCCAAAGAACTGGACGAACACCTCCTGAAACAAACAGACAGTCCGTTGATCAGTCAGGAACAACATCACTGCAAAGAGAAGTCACTGTGACACTGCATCCAGCCAGCTTTCTCCATACCACCCCTTTGACACATGAAACTCTTCAACCATTTTCCTTTAGGAGCGTTTTTAGCTGAACAGACTAAAAGTTCATGTAAACAGATTGTACCCAAAAAACAAATTCTACACTGTTTGACTGACACAAACTCCCCCCTCCACACACACACACACACACACACACATCGACATGGCCATCGCTGGCATTGCTTCAGCCACACACTGCGTTTCTCTGAGGGAAGATGCACGATGAACTACAGCATCCTTTGAGTTTGTTCTGATTCTACCCCCCCCCCCTCCCCCTGCTGATCTTCTTAAACATCCCCCTTCTTCCTCATTTGAATCCAGGGGAAGGCAACTCTGAAGATGTATACCTCCTTGACATTAGCAGCAGGTTGTAATGACACGATAAAGAACTGACAAGCACCATCCCAACTCTACACCCTACACCTACTCTGGTGATAAAACTGCCAGACAAAGGATTTCCACTGCTGGCAATGAAGTCCCAACAGTGCATGTGTATCACTGCAGGGGGCGGAATTCAACCCAAACTCTGAGTTACTTTTGTCTTTTGCTCTTCTCTGCCTGAATTCTGGAAGTCACGACTATCATTTATATGAGGTGACTTCACCCTTTGACCTCAATCCTATTTCACCTTGGCCTTAAAACAACCTCACTGATTTTCATTTCAAGGACAGATTGGTGACTGCAGGCCACACTGGGTACACTGTTGACCCCAGCCCAAGTCTGGTGACTGCAGGCCAGACCACGCTGTTGATCCCAGCCCAAGTCTGATGACTGCAGGCCAGACCACGCTGCTGACCCCAGCCCAAGTCACTGCAGGCCAGACCACGCTGTTGACCCCAGCCCAAGTCACTGCAGGCCACACCACACTGTTGATCCCAGCCCAAGTCTGATGACTGCAGGCCAGACCACACTGTTGACCCCAGCCCAAGTCACTGCAGGCCAGACCACACTGTTGACCCCAGCCCAAGTCACTGCAGGCCAGACCACACTGTTGACCCCAGCCCTAGTCACTGCAGGCCAGACCACGCTGTTGACCCCAGCCCAAGTCACTGCAGGGCTAGACCACACCGTTGACCCCAGCCCAAGTCTGGTGACTGCTGGGCCAGACCACGCTGTTGACCCCAGCCCAAGTCACTGCAGGCCAGACCACGCTGTTGACCCCAGCCCAAGTCACTGCAGGCCAGACCACGCTGTTCACCTCAGCCCAAGTCTGGTGACTGCAGGCCAGACCACGCTGTTCACCTCAGCCCAAGTCACTGCAGGCCAGACCACGCTGTTCACCTCAGCCCAAGTCACTGCAGGCCACACCACGCTGTTCACCTCAGCCCAAGTCTGGTGACTGCAGGTCAGACTGGTACGCTGCTGACCCCAGCCAAAGCCTGGTCACTGCAGACACGCTGTTGACCCCAACCCAGGTCTGATGACTGCAGGCCAGACCACACTGTTGACCCCAAACCCAAGTCTGGTGACTGCAGGCCAGACCACGCTGTTGACCCCATCCCATGGTTGGTGACTGCAGGCCAGACCACGCTGTTGACCCAGCCCATGGCTGGTGACTGCAGGCCAGACCACGCTGTTGACCCCAACCCATGGCTGGTGACTGCAGGCCAAACCACGCTGTTGACCCCAACCCAAGTCTGGTGACTGCAGGCCAGACCACGCTGTTGACCCCAGCCCATGGCTGGTGACTGCAGGCCAGACCACGCTGTTGACCCCAACCCAAGTCTGGTGACTGCAGGCCAGACCACGCTGTTGACCCCAACCCAAGTCTGGTGACTGCAGGCCAGACCACGCTGTTGACCCCAGCCCAAGTCTGGTGACTGCAGGCCAGACCACGCTGTTGACCCCAACCCAAGTCTGGTGACTGCAGGCCAGACCACGCTGTTGACCCCAACCCAAGTCTGGTGACTGCAGGCCAGACCACGCTGTTGACCCCAGCCCATGGCTGGTGACTGCAGGCCAGACCAGACCACGCTGTTGACCCCAACCCAGGCCTGGTGGTGACTGCAGGCCAGACCACACTGTTGACCCCAGAAGGGTCCCCAGCCCAAGTCACTGCAGGCCAGACCACGCTGTTGACCCCAGCCCAAGTCTGGTGACTGCAGGCCAGACCACGCTGGTGACCCCAGCCCATGGCTGGTGACTGTAGGGCCAGATGATGCTGAAGTGTGAGTGAAGAAGGAGAAGACCCCATCCAATCAAACTGCCTTGTCTGCCTCCGTCTTCAGCAGAGCGGCATGAGAAGGTTAAAAGAGAGCTGTTCTGTGGTGATACTGGCCAAAACACTTTCTTTACAAGGTATTCTTCAAACTGATTTTCATTCAAATTCAATCCAAGCATCTTCCTATCACTCTTTTTCCCCTGTGACTTGGCTGTACTACTTACTCCCTTACCTCTTTAGAATGGACCTTGAAATGCTTCACAAATTCCTCTGTGATTCCTTTGGCTGCAAGTTCTTCTGTGACATGTCTCAGATGCCTGGATCTGGATATCCAAAACTGAAGCAAGAAAACATGAACATCTGATACAACATCATGTACATCAATATTCTCTCTCTCTCTGACTCTCTCTAGTCTCTCTCACACACTCACACACACACACACACACACACACACACACACACACACACACACACACACACACGCACACATATATATACATGCTCATATGGCTGGTCCTCTTCCATGAGTAAGCAGGAGGAAAATGTATAACATCACAAACTAAAAACTTAACATCTACTCCCCTCTCCGCAACTGATGGGTAAGTGAAAGGGGGAGGTGTAGGGGGGAACATTGAGGGTGATGGGGGGAGGGGGTACATTTGAGGGGAGTGGGGGTGGGGCACTTTCCTACCCATGTTGAGAGGACACACCCTGTTTCAGAACCAAGCTGACCCAGTCACTGGGGCCCACGGCTCTTCATCGGCGGCCATGGTGGGAGAGACTGCCTGCCTGGAGGGTTTCAGGCTTCAAGGGGGTGGGTTGGAGGGGGGGGGGGGGGGGGAAGAGGGGGATAAGAGTTATTGATTGTGGGTCCTATTAGGGACAGGGGAGGAAGATGAGGTGGGAAAAGGGGGGGGGGGGGAGAGCTGAAATAGCAGGCAGGTGATCTCAAAGGGTTGGCAACAAGCCCTGGTACTGCGGCAGCAAGGTGGTTGATGTGAGGGGGGAAGGGGAGAAACCTGGAGGGGGGGGAAGGGGGACTGTACTGCGGGCAGCAAGGCTGGTTGATGTGAGGGGGGAAGGGGTGAGACCTAGAGGGGGGGGGGGGGGGGGGGGGTCACAATGCACAGAGGAGGCAGTCACAACCGAGTCCTCCTGGAAAACTAAAGGACAGGGTCATGGGTGACTGTGACGGAAGGTGATCTAGAACTGACCAACTGAGAACCCATGGCCCATTAGTCAGTTCCATTCACTTCTGCCTTGCTGATCGCAAAGGCCATATCAGGGCTGTCACCTTCTCAGCCCTTATGGCAGTAGACCCAGGGGAAGCTCTGATGACAGATTCCCAAGGACTGAGCCTCTGGTCTTGAGGGGAGCGGAAGGGGTGGGGAAGGGTGGGGAGGGTCACCAGGGGAGGTAACCAGATGTTGCCCTGTCAGGAAGATGGGAAGGGGGAGAGTGGGGGGGGGGGGGGCAAACCATGGAGGGAGCCCACATACAGGCACCAGAAGTGGGTGCCAAATCGGATGCATATGTATATACACCAACAATCAACACAGGGTAATTGCATAGACTTGCTTGTTAGAATGTTACACACATGAGTCCACAAATGACAAAGTGTCCCAGAAAAAAAAAAATGACAATACAACTCTTTACATGGAGGATATACAATAAAAACCACTTTAATATACTAATAAAATAACTCTTTAAAACTCTTTAAAGGTAGATTATATGACAACAGGTATTTCAACAATAACATACAAATGAAACAACTCTTTCATGGAGGATATACGACAAAAAGTTATTCACCATAATAAAAAAACAAATTTTTACAAGGAAGGATGCATGACGAAAGATACTGTAACACGATAACAAAACTCTTTGAAGGGAGGATGAATACACAACACAAGGTGCGTTCAGTTTAACGAGAGGAGTCACTGCACCTACCGTGAAGGGCCACCAGTCCTGCTGGTTGGTGGTTGATGCCATTCCAGATCACAGCGTTGTCGCAGCCAAGGTCCCAGGGAGTGGCCGATGGTGAAGGTGTGGCGAAACATGAAGGCCACCCACAGCAGGCGACACACTTTGACCCCTTCTTCGCAGGCCGGCAGGTAGCACGACTAATTGCACCATAGAAGGCCTGACCTTGATTGGGATGGCAAGGCTGTGAAGGACAAGGTCACTCTTTCAAGGTCACACTTTATACAGATCAGACAAATGTTTGAAATATTCAGTATGCTTCAGAATCTTCTGAGGAGTAATATCTGAATTTCAAACACCAAGTAACAAGCATACCAACTCAAAATATTTGGCAGCTTTTCACGACCCTTAACAACAGCATAGGAATACCTTTAATTTTAAGCTAATTCTTGACTACATAGTTCAGGTCTATCTTCTTGTCTACTTCCCTAAACTTCCTTTCATTTGCTTTCTTGGGTGGCTCTGAGGTTTCCACTACGGAGACAACAGACTTGAACTGGATTAAAAAAGAAAGAAATCACCCATACACACCCCAAACAAAATCCTAATTGTGGGCACTGTGACTCATCTTGAGCAATGCCAGCCACTCCTGTCCAGGAAAACTGTTGGTTTTTTTTAAAGACAATGCAACTCTACCTTCTTTTTTCTTCTGTTTGTTTTTCTTCATGTTGCCTGCTGCATGTGGGTGTGGCTGTCATTTTCATTCTCTTCTGTTCCAGTAGGAGTGTGTGTGTGTGTGTGTGCGTGTGTGTGTGCATGCATGCATGCATGCATGTGTGCGTGCATGGCATGCATGTGTGTGTGTGTGTGTGTGTGTGTGTGTGTGTGTGTGTGTGTGTGTGTGTGTGTGTGTGTGTGCACGCTTGTGCATGCATATGTTAGTTTCAAAATTTAACATCTAAAACACTCTAGGTGATATTAGACAAAAAACAAAAAACAATAAAAACCTTATCATCACAAAAATCATTAAATAAACAAACAAACCAAACCTCCTGTTAAACCTAGAAACTAAGAATGGTTTCGATATGGGAGAGAACAGTGAGAGGTAGGGGGCGGATGAAGATTGTCATTTCGTGCATTTTATGTAGATTTAGTAGTAGTACATGATTAACTCACTTAAAAGAAACCTCATAGGTATGAGGTAATAAATGTAAGAAACTATAAGTACTTACTTATTGGACTCTTTGATAAAAAAAAGAATTCATAGGTTAATACTGGTGATTCAAAAATATTTCTAATTGTATATGTAGACAGCATGAGTATAATTTGTTTGATAGCAGCACATGAGATAATATGATCAACTGTGATGCTTTGTCCACAAACGCATGAGGCATTTTACTAAATTTGTTGTAAAAGCATCAACTTTCCACCTATAATGTATAAGGACACAATAACGTTCTGCTGACGGGGGACTGTGTTTTAAAGTTTGCAATATTAAAATCTGTGTAAATAAAACTTGTTTATGAGACTTTTTAAAAGAATTCTGGAAATGGTTCCAAGCAAATGATTCCACTATACTATATTGTTCTTGAACCGAAAGTGGAAAATTCATCCTGAAAGATTCTGAACTACCTTTTGCACCTTGTTTTGCCACTCTGTTTACTTTATCGTTATAATAAAACCAACAGTGTGACGGTATCCAGCAGAAAGTAGCTGCCGTGCCTTGTATAGGAAGGGCATGAATCAAATTGCTAATTACAGTTATCATTTCTGATCTATTCTGCAATTTTAATGATTCCAGTGCCTGAAGCACATACTTTGAATCAACACAAAAAAGTGCTTGAAAACATAGATCATGGAAAATTTTAGAACATAATTTAATGCCATTAATATTGCAGTAAGTTCCACAGTAAAAAACTGATTTATTTTTCCCCAGTGAAAAACATTTCTCTACTTTTAAATCAGGTTTCAAATAAGCAGAGCCCACATTTTTCTGAATTAATGACCCATCTGTGTATACTTTTAAGTGATTTGGATACTTCTCTTCAATATGAGATTTAACAGTGCTCGCCACTATATTCATCTTGTCCTTCATGTTTAAAATAGTGTGATCAATATCAAAATGGGCCCTTTGAAGTTCCCAGGGGGGTGTAGGGAAGAAGGAGGGCTTGGCAGATACAGACTTTTTGTCAACACAACAGTAATGCCCCCGTGGCTTGCCTAAGCTCAGATGTATACATTGCCAGGGTAATCTGAGAGGATATTGTTTTTGCACCTGTAGGAAAGTCAATATCTGATCTAATTTAAATCTCATGTTTCACATCATTCTTAACTGGATGTGTGTGTGTGTGTGTGTGTGTGTGTGTGTGTGTGTGTGTGTGTGTGTGTGTGTGTGTGCACATGTGTGTGTATCACTTATGTGAGTATGCGCATGTTTGTGTGCTTGCAAGCCTGTGGGTGTCGTGCATGCATGACAGAGACTGCGAGAGAGAGAGAGAGAGAGGGGAGAGAGAAAGTGTTGTAGCTGTGTTTTGTATGAAACATGTGCACAGGTGTTCCTTTTGCACCTGGAAAAAAATTGAACACCTATTAAAGTAAAAACACAGCCTAAAAGACACAACATATTTGCAACCCAATAAAAAGAACCAAAGCAAATGAAAAAAAAACAGCACAGCAAAGATGACCCTCTAAGAAATCAGATCAACCACTCTATCTCTCACAGCAAAGATGACCCTCTAAGAAATCAGATCAACCACTCCATCTCTCATGTGCTGTGACTCCAAGCCAAGGAATTGTCCAGGTACTCACCCCTTGCAATCCAGAAGGTATGAGGTAGTCGATGACCATACTGTGATTGTCCTCGTGTCCTGGCAAGGGGTGCACTCGGCCACACACCTCCATTCTGCCGTCAGGCATGCTGCCAGACATCACGGCAAAAGTGACATTGCACAATGGGCACCTAGGATGCTGCTGGAAGCTCTGTTCCAGGCAGATTCGGCAGAACACATGGCCACACTTGTTCAATTTTGTGGGCCGACGCAGCACATCCAAACAGATGGGGCAAAAGTCGTCACAATCTCTGTCGACATCCACCTCCTGGTCAGAACCTGCAGTTTGCATGTTGAGCGCCTGTTCTGACTGGGAATGCTCGATGAGATCTTCCTCAGTAATTTGTCTGGCAGCATTTGAGGTTGCCTGCTGGAGTCATCATTCTCATCATCGTTTTCGCCATCCCTCAGCAGTCTGGTCTCATTCCCCGCGTCAGACCGTGCCTGGACAGCCACGTCTGTGACATAAAAATCCAAAACATTTCTCTGATAGCCTGTCACATACTGAGAATGGTGACAGCGAACTACGGAGAGTGGCCCCCCTTGGCTGTGGTTGGCGTTCCCAGTGACGTGGTAGGTGAGCAGTGCATCAGCTTTGTACCAAGAACAAAGATCCTGGAATAAAGCTGCTCAGACTGATCGGTCTCCATGGAGGATGGAAAGCCGCTGCTGCTGCTGCCCTGGCTGCTGGGTGTCGGGGACGGGAATGACCACTCCAGAGGTCTGGCTGCTCTCTCTGCTGGAAGGACCGTCAGTTACACTGGACTGGCCGGCAGAGTGATGCTCAAACACATCGCCCCATGGGTAGATACACCATTCGCCAGGAACTCCACTTCCAAATGTATGATGAGGCAACTCTTGTCCAAAAATGAATTGGGCATAAAGTTTTTGACGTTCACGTCCCTTTATGCTGTCAAAGGAGCTGACTGGCACACAGCCATAGGTCTTGACACGATGCGAGGACTGAAAGAATGAGGGGAAAATGCGCCTCACTTGGTCTCCAAACCACCCCATGTCAAGCTGTGCAAGAGGGTTGGTGAGGGAGGGGGCGGAACTGGTACTTGCCCCTGAGATGTCTGTGGAGGTCGTCTGGGTGTGAAGGGCTGGGCTCAAGGGCCTGCCAAGCTGGAGACAGACCATACATCAGTAGACCATACATCAGTAGACCATACATCAGTAGACCATACATCAGTAGACTATACATCAGTACATACATCAGCACACCATACATCAGTAGGACCATACATCAGTAGACTATACATCAGGACACAATACGTCAGTACGCCATACATCAGTACACCATACATCAGTACGCCATACATCGGTAGACTATACATCAGTACACCATACATCAGTACAACATACATCAGTAAACTATACATCAGTAAGAGAAAGTGTTGGTTTATTCACTGAACAGTTAGAAAAAGTGTAAGTTTTTATTGAACAGTAAGACCAAGTGTTAGTTTATTCACTGAACAGGTAGACAAAATGTTAGTTTAATCGTTGAACAGTTACACAAAGTGTTAGTTTATTCACTGAACAGTTCTAAAGACAAAAACAGTTAGACAAAAAGTGTTAGCCTATTCATTGAACAGTATGACAAAGTTTTAGTTTATTCACTGAACAGTAAGACAAAGTGTTAATTTATTCACTGAACAGTAAGATAAATTGTGCTATCTAGCCAAGAGCGGCACAGACAGCACAATTCCCTGCTGCCGCACGCTCACGCAAGGCGCTCAGTCCCTGCCGTCGTGCATATTTGGCCACTTTTTAATTTATTTTTACAGTAGCTAGACAACAACTGACAGTGTTGTGTTAGGTGTCATAGGACAGAACAAACACTCAACTAATCGAACATAGTAATTTCGAATCATTTACTTTCAATGGTATACACAACTGTGCGTTGAAAAACATGTCTGATAAGTAGAAAGAATGCTTGTTTACATTCTATTCCGTTCTTTTACAACACCAAATCAGAAGATGAAGGGATGGCTGCATCTTCAAACAATTCGCTTTCCACTTCTCTTTCATAGTTTTCTATCTCTCTCTATCACTCCCCTCATCACCAGATCCACTTTGTAATATGGTTTCAAGCGCTTCATTGAGCGAGAAATCACAACCACCCCTTCACCTGACCGACATTTTTTCTGGCACAGGAAATACGCGCGCTAAGCGGGAACGCCTGGTGCCGCCAGTTTCTTTGTTTCAAAGCTGCTAGGGTCAGCCAAGTTCTCGATTGGCCACTGAAAGTAAGGTCTACAACTCGCTATGACATACCCAAGCCGAGTTACAGAGCTTATTTCCCTTGGATCATTTTCATGGAAGGTGTAGGAAATTTTTTATGTTCCCTCAGCCAATAGAGGATGACATGGCAGAATGTACTGTTTGTCCATCAGCCAGCCTTGGCTTGACACAGCACAAGGGAGAGAAATCCCATCAGCCACTATTGGCTGACACGGCTGGTAAAGGTTAGTTTATCCATTGAACAGTAAGACAGAGTGTTAGTCTATTCATTGAACAGCAAGACAAAGTGTTAGTCTATTCATTGAACAGTAAGACAAAGTGTTAGTCTATTCATTCAACAGTAAGACAAAGTGTTAGTCTATTCATTGAACAGTAAGACAAAGTGTTAGTCTATTCATTCAACAGTAAGACAAAATGTTAGTTTATCACTGAACAGTAAGACAAAGTGTTACTTATTCACTGAACAGTAAGACAAAGTGTTAGTCTATTCATTGAACAGTAAGACAAAGTGTTAGTAGTTTATTCATTGAACAGGAAGACAAAATGTTAGTCTATTCATTGAACAGGAAGACAAAGTGTTATTTTATTCACTGAACAGTAAGATAAAGTGTTAGTTAATTCATTGAACATGAACAGTAAGACAAAGTGTAAGTCTTCATTGAACAGTAAGACAAAGTGTAAGTCTATTCATTGAACAGTAAGACAAAGTGTTAGTTTATTCACTGAACAGTCATCCATAAAACAAAGTTTTCATTTATCTGTGCACAGTCCTCAACAAGATAAGATTTTTATTGTGTGTTCAGTGAACAATCATCGGCAAGACAAAGGTTTAGTATATTCACTGAACAACAATCAACAACAACAACCATGTGTGACCACATCTGGACGACCTATGATGGCACCACAGAGACTTGATGTATCAAGATATCAAGTATTCAAAAGACAGGCATGTTAGAACTAAATCAGTCAAATTATTCAGACACACAGGCAAGTGAAAATGGTATTTATCATTTTGTCAAAACGACATTTGAACTGACTTCTAAAAGAACGTTTTAAAGGATAATGCGAAAATTTGTTGTTTAAAAAAAAAAAAGAAGAAGAAAAAAAAAGAAAAGTTTTCTCAAGTTAATATTTGATCTAAGAGGTTGGAAGGAATGTAGCGTCATTGTTCTCTTTTATCATGGATGCCGTTCCTCTAATCACATCTGAATATGACCCCAAACCAGAGGTGAAAGAGAAAGAAAACAGATGAGAGTTGTAACATCTGCGACTGCGTAAAGACAGCCCAACACATGAGCTGTGTTCCAGATAACAACATTTGATTGAAAGTCTGTATTATATTTAACTGTATAGCTGAATGACAGATAACGTTACAGACAACAAATGCGACAAGGTTTTAGGGTGTTCGGGTTTTTTTTACTGAAGAGTTTCTCCAGTGGAGGTCTGGCCAATGCCGTGTTTTCATGGCACAGGAAAGACAACTGTACATACATACACCAGGCTGGTGTCTAAGCGGGATGACTGCCTTAAACATTGAAACATGAAAGGGAAAATGGATGGCACACAGCTTCTGAAAGGCACAGACAAATAACAACACAGACACCACATCTTTCCACCTCTTCACAATGAAGCTGTGAAAAAAAATAGAAATATAAAATCTACGGAGCATACAGATGTGCATATCAATTTAGAAGTATTGATGACAGTAATAATAATAGTAGTAACAACAACAACAGCAATAACAATAACACTAAAAAATAGTAACATTAATAACGGTAATAACAACACTAACAATAACAATAATGATGATGATGATGATGATGGTAATAATAATGATAATAATTTTGCAACTATTACTATATTACTATTTCTGCTACTGATACATAATGTAATAAATTTGACAATAGGACTAATAATTATAACAGTATTAAGAAGAAGAAGAAGAAGAATTAGATGAAAGGCGAGAGATTAGTTAGTGAGTAAAAAGTTAAGCAAGTGCTATTGAAACAGAAACAAACAAAAACAAACAAAAAAGAGGTCGGGGGGGTTTGGGAGGGTGGAGACTGGTAATGGTGAAAAGAAAAGAAAACAAAGAAAAAATATTTATGTAAAAGAAATACATGCGTCTGAAAGGAAAAATCATGACAAAAAATGAAGGTGCATGGATTAATAAGTAAGAAATTGATCTTTCAAAAGAAAATGATGGTAATAAAAACAAGGAGAGAGTGAACAGCTGAAAGCATGCTTGACGTAAATAATGATGAGTAGTGCGTCTGTGGAGAGTTGTGTGGGCCAGTGTTTCGAGGGTGGATAGGTACACTGCTTAGGGGGGTGGATAGGTACAATGCTTATGGGGGTGGATAGGTACACTGCTTATGGGGGTGGATAGGTACACTGCCTTACCGTGTTTGGATGCTGATGCCAGCTGGCAGTGGGTCTCAGGTCCTCCAAGGAGTAGGATTTCGTATGGTGCGGTGGGAACTCGTCGCTCTGTGACTGCCCAAGCACCAGGATTTTGATATTATCATCATGATTCCTACTGTCATGTTAAATCAGTAACTTCACTGTTATCAGTAGCAGAAGTATATCATCATGATTCCTACTGTCCATTATCATCAGCAATTTCACTGTTATCAGTAGCAAAAGTGTAACAGTACTTGTAGCAAAATTACTACCATTATCACTATGATTATTATCATCATTCTCATGATTATTACTACTGGTGTTATTATTCACACTTTATGGTCAAGTGTGTTCCTTTTGTCTGTTCTAAATTGATACACATCTGGACACTTCATATTGTATTGCACCCTACTGGATTGCATCATATTGCATTGCATCCTACTGGATGCATCACATTGCATTGCATCCCAATAGATTGCATCACATTGCATTGCATCCCAGTAGATTGCATCATATTGCATCCTACTGGATTGTATCACATTGTCTTGCACCCTACTGGATTCCATTGCATCCTGCTGGACTGCATCATATTGCATTGCATCCTACTGAATTGCATATTACATTGCATTCCAATTGGATTGCATCATATTGCATTGCATCCTGCTGGATTGCATCACATTGCATTGCATCCTGCTGGATTGCATCACACTGCACTGCATCCTGCTGGATGCATCACATTGCATTACATCCTGCTGGATTGCATATTACATTGCATTCCAACTGGATTGCATCATATTGCATTGCATCCTGCTGGATTGCATCACACTGCACTGCATCTGCTGGATTGCATCATATTGCATTACATCCTGCTGGATTGCTATTACATTGCATTCCAACTAGATTGCATCGAACTGCATTGCATTTCATTGCATTGTTTTCTATTGAAGTGTTCCATATATGTTACTGAACTGCACGCTAGAACCATCACTGTTACAACAGATTCTCCTACTCAAATTTGTGTTGCACTCCTTTGCAAGAGCCATAATGCTGTTCTTTTTGCTTGGTCATATTTTGTCATAGTACCCAAGTGGAACTGTGGACAGAATCTGGCAATGCCATTTCCCCTTGCTGCCATGGATTCTGTCATTAGTGCAAACTGTGGACTGCTTAGGGGACATCATCACCTCATCAGAAAAACACTAGCACTCAGACAAACTGTTTACATCCAGTGAAAAGGGGACCAAAAGAAAAAACAACAGCAACAACAACAAAAACCCTGACCCTGTGAGGCCCCAAGAAGAACTTGTATGTCTTGCCTTGGTCCAAATTCAGCAAGGAACCTTGTCAGAAGCAGATTTACCTAGAGCTTCTTGCTTTTCTTTCTAGGCGAAAAACAATGAAAATTTGAAAAAGCAAGCCGAATTATTTCATTTACACACACATACACACACACACACACACACACACACACACATGACCCAACAGAAAGGTACCTGTGCCATAGCTCTGAGACAGGTGGTGATGCAGATGTGGAAATATTCAAAAGCGTTGCCCTGGACAACGACAGTGACAGTCTTCAGGGAGACCTGCTGATGCAGCGGGCAGGTGACCCTGTAGGAGGTCAGCGCCTTGGCCCATCATGTCCATCAGCAGCTTGTTGTGGTTCCCTGAGTCATCAACAGCACAACACATGGTTTACAACTGTGTATGGCTGAGCCAACAAGTGAAGTAAAACGACTCACTACAACACACACGCACATGGTTTACAACTGTGTATGGCGAGCCAACAAGTGAAGTAAAACGACTCACTACACAACACACAACACATGGTTTACAACTGTGTATGGCTGAGCCAACAAGTGAAGTAAAAAACGACTCACTACAACACACAACACATGGTTTACAACTGTGTATGGCTGAGCCAACAAGTGAAGTAAAATGACTCACTACAACCCACAGCACATGGTCTACAACTGTGTATGGCTGAGCCAACAAGTGAACGTAAAACGACTCACTACAAACCACAGCACATGGTCTACAACTGTGTATGGCTGAGCCAACAAGTGACGTAAAACGACTCACTACAACCCTACAGCACATGGTCTACAACTGTGTATGGCTGAGCCAACAAGTGACGTAAAACAACTCACTACAACACACAACACAAAGTGTGCTTTTCACGGCATTATCATGTAGAAAATGGTGTGAAGTGCACACATGTGTCCATGATCAGAATAAAATTGTAAACAGGCTGATAACCAACAAAACAATTTGTTATCACACTGTAACAGTGTCCAATAAACAGGCACACAACTAACAATTTGTTATCACGCGGTCAGTGTCCATGATCAGTGTAAACTGTGTAAACATTTTGATGTAAAAAGATCCTGGGTCAGCCACTGACCTGGACCCTCAGCGCAAGACCAAGTCTGCATCAAAATTGAACGGCTTCCACTGGGTGACATTCCATCTTTCAACCCCCCACCAACTTCCTCCTTAAAATCCTTAATTTCCACCATCTATCATCTACATATATGTGTATGTGTGTTATGTATGTGTATATGTGTGCATGTATGTATGTATGTATTATATATCTATATGTGTGTGTGTGGTGTGTGTGTGTGTGTGTGTGTTGTGTGTGGTGTGTGGTGTGTGTGTGTGTATGTATGTATCTATCCATCTACCTATCCATCTAGCCATCTATCAATATAGTTTGCAATCTATCTCTTCATCTAACTGTCTACCTGTCCATCTATCAAGATAGCTTACAAAACTAACAGATTAGAGGAGATTTGTGGTTTGAAAGATGGAAAGTCGCATGTTTTTGCAACACACATACACACACGCCCTCGTCTGCACTGCATGTGTGCATGTGTGCATGCATGCGTATGCGTGTGCGTGTGTATGTGTGTGTGTGTGTTGTGTGTGTGTATATACATATACATATATATATGGTATTGTAATGAAGAATGAGTCATAAAAACCCATGCATGAAGTGCATGATATATATATATATATGTGTGTGTGTGTGTGTGTGTGTGTGTGTGTGTGTGTGTGTGTGTGTAAACAACTCTGTAAAACTTTGCAGAACATGCTGGATCCATTGTCTGATCCGGATCAGCATCACAGATCCCCACCACACTATCCTGGATTGTCCCCCTTGTCCTCATTGCCTCCCTGACCAAGTGGGAGGAGAATGGGTTCAGTGGGGTCAGCATGGTCTTGCTGCCAACACAAAATGTCCCTGATGACGCCAAAAACCCAAATCTCCATGCTAATGAACTGACACAGGGTACAGTATGAATGAATAATGCTCAGAACACAGTCTCACACACCATCCACTTACAAGATCTCCCCAACAGCGTTAAAGTCACTGACGAGACTTTGTGACCAGAGAGGCCCAGAAAAAAGATGGTGGTAGTAACTAGTCATCTGCCTCGTCCAGTATTCCCTGTATTCCTCCTCACACGGTATCGGCAAGTCAGGGGGGACATACGAGAGTCAGCCACACAAACACCACCCCAAAGCCCTCCAACTTTTCCATGGCGGCGATGGCTAAGGCGTCTGTGTCCAATCTGCTGTCGTCTTCAGAGACAATCAGTCTGATTCCACTGCAGGGCAGATCAAAACATGAACTACACGCCATCTCGTGGGTGTCTGCCGCCAGTGACGTTTCAGATTGTGGCTCAAGTCTGAAATCAGAAGACAGTGTGTCAGCTCACTGCTGTGATGAAGTGTGTGACCACACTCAAGTCTGACTCATCTCATTCATATGTCAGTTGATGATAAAACAAAGCTAAACTGTACTGAAAGTTCTCTGATCTGTAGAATACATTTGTGATAACTGCTACTACTGCTACTACTATAAATGATATTAACAATAATAACAATAACAGCAACAACAATACTAATGATGATGATGATCATAATAATAAGAAGAAGAACATAACAACACAATAATAACATTCTTATATTAACAACAATAATAAAAATAGCAATAAATGACCATCATCATGATGATAATCATACTTGTTTACATTGCTTGTTTTGCCTTTCAAATGATGCGCTCGTAAACAACAAAGCATGATGTTGCTCATACTTCCATACTTGTCCTTCACCCTTAACCATACTAAAGAAGAAAAAGAACAAATCAACTATAGAGAAGAAGTAAAGAAAAAAAAAGATGAAACCTGGTTTACAATGTTCTGGTGTACATGAGCACTGTATTCATCCTATGTCGTTCATGACACACAACATCAAAGGTCAAGGCAAACAAAAGAAACAGTCACCTATGGATCTACCAACTGCCCTCCAATCCTCCCTCCCTCACAATCAATCCCTCCCCTCCTTACCCCCCAACCCCTCCCCCTCATCTGCAATTCCTCCAACCAATCCCTCCCCTCCCTCTCCAATCCCTCCCTCCTTCCCCAATCCCTCCCCCCCCTCTGCAGTTCCTCCCCTCCTTCCCAATCCTCTCCCCCCTCTCTCCCCTCCCTCTCCAGTCCCTCCCTTCAGCTTCTCCCACTTTGGAGAGAGTGTTTGGGAGGGTGAGGGGGGATTGCCAGCCTTGCTGCTAATGATCTGATAGCAAGTCGGTTGTTTTTTTTCTTTTTGTGTATAAATCGTGAAACAACACAGCAAGTAACCATCAGACCTGCGTTTCCTAAACCTTAATTTCTTTACAAATAAAGGGATTGAATTAGAATCTCTGATTTTAGAGATGAAACCTGACATATTATTCTTCGGGGTGAAATCACTCCACAGCGTCCAGAAATGAAGGGAATTGTTCCTGAATCCCTGCGGAGTTTGAACTTCTATCAGACCCGGCTGACAGGGATGTTGCAGAATTCAGTCATCCACAACTCCTTACACACTAAAAGAAGACCAGAAGTTTTCTTAATTCAGAATTTTTGTCATCCTTCTTTAGCGTTCAAAATGATGGGTGAGCTTTCATATCATTAATCTACAGATAGCCATTATGCTTCTGTGCTTAAAGCACTCAGCAACATGACAAATCAAAAATGGTATATTTCAGTATCTTCTACTGACACAATGATCATGACAGGCATTTTTTAACTTTCCTGTAAAGGGCTGGAGGGACTGCAATTGTATTTCCGCAGACTGTGAATTAAATTTTACCTGCTTCACATGGTTTACAGTCAACGCACTTCAGAGGTCAGCAACATGCAACAATTCTTGACCCAAACCTAAGTAAAAAACCATGGTAACATCCTGAATCTATCCTTTCTTCCACCACTGGGTTAAAGATATTACATGACACTGAGCTTGCATGTTGCTCACCATTGTACAGCTGGGGCTGGCCCTGGACAAGGAGGTCAAACCGACTAAAAGTAAGCACTGAATAAGGGAAATGACCGTGGCCTGACACAGTTCATCTGTATACTGACTGGAAAATGTGTACTGGAGCATGGTTTGGATGTACATGACTGACTGCTGGACCATTTTTAAATAAAAACAGTGGGATCGATGAGACAGATCAGTACCTAACTTTGCAATAATACATGTCCGGGAAATATTCAGTGTTACAAAACAAGCACACCTCTTGCACAATGCTAGATATAGACATAATCAGTGCAAAAAGCCAGAGTTTTCTAAAATGTATAAAATAACTAACTAATTACCTAAATGAATAAAACAAAAGAAAATTATGATGAGTTTGCCAAAGCAACGAATCGGTGAAATAGGCATTATGAAAAACTGGCTAATAAAAAGAAAGCGATCTTGGAAGGAATTTTTTAAAAAATCCCAAGAGTTTATTTGCATATATATTTCATCAAAGACAAAACCACAGGTGTAATCTTATCAAGCCTGGATGGCTCATTTACTCAGACTAAGGAAAACGCTGATGTACTAAATTATAATTTCTTCAAGTGTTTTAACTGCTGAGGATTTGGGCAACTTCCCCTAATTCCCAAACAGCCAGACACATCCTTGTAGCTTATTTGACTAAATCAGTACATGATATGACGATAATAATCCAAAACTGAACCACTACGAAGTCTGCTTTGTCAGAGGAAATTGTCTTAAACACAGGTGCTCCTCAAGGATGTGTTCTATCTCCTTTGTTATTTCAATTTACACAAATGGAATGAAAATCCAGGGTGCACTTCTGAACCTATTAAATATGCTGATGATATGGCTCTTGTAAGTCTTTTGTTTAAAGAAGGCTCTAATAAATGAGCAAGCATACTTCAGTCACATCTTAGAACTACAGGACTGGTGCTCTTCCAGCTTCTTGCAACTTAATTGTGGTAAGACCAAAGAACTTGTATTAAACTTTTCAACATCAGATAGTTCATTTCAACCAGTTGTGATAAATGGACAGACAATAGAAACTGTTGACCGTTTCAAAAATCTTGGTATACACATTGACCATAAGCTGTCTTTTAGTCAACATACTGACAGTATCTTCAAAAAAAGCAAATCAAAGGTTGTTTCTGTTGAGAAAATTACATAGTTTTAATGTCAGTCAACACATGTACTAGAAAAGGTATATGTAAGTTAATACAAAGTCTAATGTCATTCAACACTACTGTCTGGTTGGAAATCTTTCAGAGAAAGAGCGAGCAAAGCTCGCCAGAATTGTCAATCAGGCAAGTAAGGTTATAGGGAAAAAGCAATCTGCTCTCAGAGAAGTCTATACTGTTTCTGTAATCAGGAAATCTGTGAATATTACCTCTGATCCCTCACACCCACTCCACTGCCACTTTGAAAAACTTCCATCAGGAAGACGCTACAGAAACTAAAGCCTGTGATTGACTGCCATGACCCTTGTCTCTCAGACATGAACAATTCAGTTTGCAATATTATGCTTTCACTTTGACTATGACTGTTGTGTATGTGTGTGTGCATGTGTGAATGTGTATGCGTGTGTGTGTGTGTGCGTGTGTGTGTGTGTGTGTGTATGTGTGTGTGTGTGTGTGTGTGTGTGTGGTGTGTGTGTGTGTGGTGTGTGGTCGCATGTGTGTGTTTTAGTGTTTGGGCATTGGTGCGGGTGAGTTTGTGTTTTTATGTATTGTTTTTATAATCAATGTTATGTTCTATGTCTTAGGATTAAATGTTTATTTCATGTGTGTATGCGTGTGTGTGTGTGTGTGTGTGTGTGTGCTGTGTGTGTGTATGTGTGTGTGTGTGTGTGAGTGCGCGGATGGGGTGGTGGGGGGGGGGGGGATTCATGTGTGTATGTGTGGTGTGGGGGATTCATGTGTGTGTGTGTGTGGTGTGTGTGGGGCGGGGGGGGTGAGTGTTGATGTATATAACAAATTATATATATTATAATAACACAGGCTTTTATGGTACGTTACGATTATAATGTCTTTTGTAATGTCTTAATGCACTTGTGAAATGATATGGAGCAGAAGAAAAAATTTCGATGGGACAATAAAGTAAACTGAATTGAACTGAACTGAATTGAATTGAGTTGAATAGACCTGAGTACAGACCAGTTGGCTACAGCTCTGAGTGAGTACTGCGTAAGATTTGTCAAAAAAGCCCCCATTAGAAATTGGAAACACACAGGAGTGGATGTGAAGTGAAAACCCACTGAAACTGAGAAAGTTAAAAGGAATTACTGAAAGTAACAATAGGTTAAGGTGTCTAAGTTGATAGTTATTTCGTTTGTGACCTGCATCTCACTGCAAACTGTTAAAAATGGGAAAACAAAATCAATTCAAAACCACAGATATGATGGTACACCTTTTAACACTATAGGTGCGTAAATTTTAGACAAAGGCAATATGGTTTGGGGCCCCAATTTCACCTTTTTCCCCCCAGAATAAGTATAAAGAAGATTCACCTAACAAACTTTTCTTAAGAATATGTAAAAAAAAAAAAAAAAAAAAAAAAAAAAAAAAAAAAAAAAAAAAAAAAAAAAAAAAAAAAAAGAAAAAAGTTCACCTGACCAAATTTATCATTCAAGTGAGTCATTTCAATTACAAAGAAAGGTCAAGATTTCTTGAATCACTAAATTTAGAATATCAGAGTGAACTGAAAGTCTGTCACTATATATATAGAAAACAGAATTTCTAGGATGATACCTCATCTTATTCAGTTCAAAGTCTGACACAATGGTTCCACTTTTAAAACTCTAGATACAAGGTAGGCCAATTGTTTAATATGGCAACATAGTTTGACCACTGATTCTGGAAAAAAAAAAAATTAACATTTTTTTTAAACTAAAAAGAAAAATATAAAGAAGATACACCCAGCAAACCACTGGAGCAAGAGACCATCTTACAAAATCAGACTCATAAACCACTTGCTAAAACCAGTCTTTTGCCGTGTGTGTGTGTGTGTGTGTGTGTGTGGTGTGTGTGTGTGTGTGTTTAACACTTACAGGATTTTTAAAATTTGGAGCTCTTTGCCTAGTACTACTGCAGGAACACCTCAATTTGCCTATTTCAAATACTGAACTCAATAAGCATTGTGAATAATAATGCAAGATTCTAAAACAGATTTCATTTGTAAAATGAAGCAAAGCACTCTCCAGTACTGGATAAGGGATTTAAAACTATTTGCTGAAAAACAAACAAACAGAAAAAAGCAAATCTGCTTTTAGTCCTACATGTTATATATGTAAATTATAATATATATATTGTACTAACCTAAAAAACTCTCAATGCAAACAAAATCTACACTGACCGGACAAGCCGCATATCACTGCGACATGTTGTAGAGCCTTCTTACTTCCGATAGTTTGCTGTTATCGTACCTTTCATCAATGAGCAAAACTAAGAAGATGCCAAAATAATCAACTTGATGATTGTGGGCATTACATCAACAAGAAAGAAGAAGAAAAAAACGAAGCTGGGATCATGATTACAATGAAATCTTTACATACCTGAACAAATACTGACCACACGGATCCGAACAATGACAAACTTCTTTGTTCCTTGTGGTTCCTCTCGGCGACTCGCCACTCTCCTCGTTCAGTCGTTGAAGCCGTGTGAGGCCGGTCCCACAAACATGAAGGCAACGTGTTTCAGCTGGTCATGTGGTGCGTGTTACGCGGTGTCTTTCTTATACGTAAGTGTGTGCTAAGGGCAGTCACAGAGCACTGGTATTGTCCAAGTTCGAAAGCAGAGTGTAGTTTTTCATTTGCAAAATTTCAATGGATTTTTTTTTTTTCACTTTAAAGGTAAATATTTAGTTTTACGAAATGAATAAACAAAATTTGCGAAATCGAAACAAACAAGGGACGTCACTCTCTGCATATTTGGAACATGTACTTAAAACCCAAACTTGGGGGGAAAAAAAATACGGCTATAGTATTTGATATGACGGATGACCTAGAACTAGTTATGGGGATGGATCAATCCAGAATTGCTGAGATGTACGTGGAGAAGATGGACACCCCTTCAACAGAGCCGTCTAGATTTTTTTTTCTCATCATCCGAGGGTTTGTTGCAAAACATTAATGATACGGATATCCTGTGGGGCAACATTCTCTGATTAACATCAGTTTAGTACTGACCACAAGAGAAAAGGGAAAAAACGTTGTTGAAATTCAAACTTATCACTACTCAGAAACGAAGAATATGTTGATTTGGTGAAAGAAGCTATAGAGAATGTTGAAGAAAAGTATGCAGCATCAGCATATGCAAGAGATAATTTAACAAATGTGCCTGGTCATAAATTCCACTTCACAATTAGTGGTCAGCTGTGTTGTTAGATGTTTTGATCATGAAAATAAGAGCAACTACCATAACTTTCAGTAAGAAGAAAAAAAAAAAGGATATAAACAAATATGAAAAAAAAAACAAAAACATGAAAAAGAAATACAGGAGTTAGGAAAGGAAGGAAGGTAAATCACGATAGAGAAATCAAACAAAAGAAAAAGACGTTTTTAAAACCACAAAGAAAGAAAATGGAAGGAGTTACCCTAAGATCCAAAGCAAGGTGGGTTTTACAGGGAGAAAAAAAGAATAAAATACTTTTGTAATGTGAAGAAAAAGACATTTTGTAAGTAAACACGTGCTAAAGCTTGTAATAGGTAATGGGTAATTTCATTAAAAAGTTACGACATATTACAAGCCACTAGACGATATTATATGAAAGCCTCAATAAAAATTGGGGAAAAAAAAAAAACAACAAAAAAAAACAGCCGTAAGAGATAGTGAAATCAGGAAATATGTTAAAAATTTTACCACGGCTGAATGAATCAGAAACAAAAGAATCAGAAGAGCTAATTACAATGGAAGAAGAAAAACTAGAGAAGACAAAGAATGGGGGGGGGGGGGGGGGGGTGGGGGGGGGTGAAGAATCATACGAAAAACGGTGTGAAACTATATCAGATCTGAGGGACTGAAAACCTTCAAGCAAATCAGTGGTGTCGCCATGGGCACCAAAATGGGCCCCAGAAACTTTCATCCTACTATCAAGTTCACCCACGAAATATCTGAAAAGTGCATCACTTTCCTCGACGTGAGCCTCTCCATCACCGATAGTGGACTCTCCACTTCCATCCACTACAAACCTACGGACTCACACTCTTATCTCGACTACAGATCGTCACATAATCCCAGTACCAAAACCAGCATACCCTACTCTCAGTTCTTGAGACTCCGCAGACTCTGCTCTGAGAACTCTGTCTTTGATGTAAAAGCCCTAGAAATGAAACAGTTCTTCCTCGAACGCCACTATCCCGAAGACATCATTGATCGTGCTCTCCAGAAAGTCCAGCTCATCACCCGCCCACAAGCTCTGGAACCGAAACCCCAGGAATCAACCAGAGACAGACCTGTTGTCAGCCTGCTCTACCACCCTTCTGTCCACCAGGTGCGCAAAATTCTCCAAACCAACTGGAACATCCTTCAGTCTTGTGCTCACTCGGCTAAAAATTTTTCCCAGCCCCCTCTAGTTGCCTACAAACGGGACAAGAATATCCGTGACATGCTTGTGCGTTCCAGTCTCCAGCCTCACAGACGTAAATCTTCTGTAGGCACAAGCCCGTGCAATCTACCCAACTGCAAGACCTGCCCCTTCATCTGTACTGCCATTGAAGTGAAAGGACCAGTTCACGCATGACTGTCTCCAAATTCTTCAACTACCAAACTTAATTGATACATCATCCACTGCACCGTTTGCTCTAAACTTACATTGGTGAGACCGGACGCTCTCTGACTATCAGATTCAAGGAACACCTCGCTGACATTAAACAACAACAGGACAAACCAGTAGCCAAGCACTTCAACCTCCCCAGCCATTCCGCACACAATGCAAGAGTGGAGGGCTTGTGGCATGAAATCTAGTGACTCTAGAAACAGGAAGGATATGGAGTCTCACCTTTTTCAAAAACTTGGCACCAGAAATCCAGCTGGTATTGATGAAAAAGCGTAGCAATTCTCTGTAATTTTTTTCCCCTTTTTTTCCCTGTGCCAATTCAGGTGGACAATGACCTATTATTCCCCTTTCCCTTTATACTTACCTGTGCATGGTTGGTCTGCATCAGTGGCCTCTTCGTGACCATAGAGCCTAGCGCCTACTGGGATGATCGTTTGAGAGCCTATATCTTTTGCCAGGAGTTTCTGAGTAGGGTTAGCTCCTCAGTCTCCTGTCTTTTTGTTTTTTTTTCTATTTCATTTTATTATTATTAATTTTTTTTTCAATCCCTCTCCATCCTACCACCTTAGCCCCCTTCCCCCTTCTTCTTTCCCGCCCCCCCCCCCCTCCTCTTCTCTTTTCTTTCCCCCCCTTTCCCTTTTTTTTTCTTCCCTCTCTCCCCCCTTTCTCCCCCTCTCTACCCCTACCCCCTTCCCTCTCGCTCCCTTCCCTCCTCTGTCCTTGTTCACTTTCAGTCGTCTCCCCGTAGGGCTCCTTCTTCTTGTGTGTTCCTTCTCTTTACTTTCCTCCTTACTTCCTGTCTCTCCCCTTTTGTTCTGGTCGCCCCCTTAGTAGGACCCTTCTACGGGACCTCCTGAGGCTTCTCTTCCTCCTTCTCTCCGTAGCACTTCTCTCAGGCATCTCTCCTTTAGGGCCCTCATACGGGTCCTCTGTACGTCTCTTCCTTCTTTCTCCTCCCCCCCCCCTTCCCCTCCCGCCCATCCTCCCTCCCACCCACCCCCCCACCCCCCCCCCTCCTTTTTTTTTTTTTTTTTTTTTTTTTTGTCATTGGGAGTGTTGTTAGCGCCTCTCATCATGACCTCATATCTATCTTTTGCGTTAATGCTCTTATTTTTGCCTTTTTCTGTTGCGCCACCATAGCACCACCTACCTCCCTATTCTTTACCCAAATGTTTTAATGTATGCCTTGTTTGTACTTTTACTCATTTACTCTCCATTGTACCCCCCCCCCTCCCCCCAATTTTTTTTTTTTTTAAATAGGTATGTGTGTGTGTTTGTGTGTGGTTGTGTGTGTGTGCGTATTGGCGTGTGTATGTGTGTGTGCATGTGTGTTCGTGCGCACGCACGTGCGCACTTGTATATATGTATGTGTGTGGTTGTGTGTGTGTGCGTGCGTGCGTGTGTGTGTGTGTGTGTGTGTGTGTGTGTGGGGTGTGTGTGGTGTGGTTGTGCCCGCGCGCGCAAGTGTTTTTTTTCATGTGGGGGGCGAGCCCCTGCAGCTCCTAGCTGCGTCTGGCTAGGGTTTTTTTTCTCGGGGTTCTCCTGTTTTCCCTCTCACCCCTTGGTGCTTGGGTAGGGCAACCTACCCTAGGGTCAGACTTGGGTCGGGTGCTTTAGGCGGCTGACCCCCTTCTCTCCTCCCCATCCCCTTGTCATTTACAATGCTTTTTGGTGCATGTTGTATTTCATTTATTGTGTTCTCTCTTGTTCGTTTCTTTCATATGCAACACACCCACTACACACAATCACACCCTCCCCCCCTCTCACTCTCCTTCCCCTCCCTGTCCTCTTCTCTCTCTCACTCTCCACTCTTCCTGTACTTTCATTCTCTCTCTCTCTCTCTCTCTCTCTCTCTCTCTCTCTCTCTCTCTCTCTCTCTCCTTTTCTGCTCCTCGCTTCACTCTACCCTCTTTCCTCGTGCCATCTTCCTCGAATACAACTCACCCTCTCTCCCACTGCCCCTCTTTCAACTTTATTCACCACTTTTGGCTTCACAAGGGGAGTATTGCGCATGTTAACGTCTGTACTGTTTTCATTGTTTTGTTGCTGAGGAAGGCTTATTGCCGAAAATTTCTTGTCTTGTTTTGTGTCGTGCATTAAAGTGTGTGCATTACTAAATTGACCAACAATGTCTGTGAATGTGCGCGCATGTGTGAAAGAATAATCAACTCGTTTAAGACGAACCAAGTGTTTCATTGCTTAAAAACAAACAAACAAACAAACAAAACAAACAAAAACCCACCAGGGGAAAAACCACCGGCGGCTTTGTGTATTTAAAGTTGAAGCCCATTGTACAGTCTACCGCCAAGACACCGAGTACAGGACTACGTCTCTGGTTCGTCTGTGTCCTTGGCGGAAAACTATCCCCATCTCTTTCCAGATTTTGCTTCCTTTGCATCATTTTGCTTCATTTTCCGCCCTCAGTCACTCCGTTTTGAAAACCATTGTATACGTTTGAAAACTAAATTATTCTGATTAAAGTTATCGGATGCCAACAGATTCAGCCTATAGTCAGAATGGTGCTGAGATTTGGGGTTTGAAGAAGGGAGATGAGAGAAGAAATTACACTTATTGGCGATTTTTATAATTCAAAGAACCATACCCCGAATTATTTGCTTTATGGCAAGCTTAAGCTTCCTCCTCCTACTCCTCCCCCCATCCCTCCCTCCTTTCCTCCTCCACCCCTCCCTCCCTCCCTGCGTCCCTCCATCCCCCTCCATCCCTCTCTCCATCCCCCCTCTTCTTCTCCTCCTCCCTCTATCCCTCCCTCCCTCCACCCATCCCCTCCTCCCTCCCTCCTTCTCTCCATCCCTCGCACCCTCCATCACCCCCTCCCTCCCTCTCTCCATCCCATACTCAGCCAGTCTCCTTATGCCATCACACTGTGCCGTGACGTTTTTTTTTTTTTTTTTTTTTAAATCTCTCGGCCTGTGACGTATTTTACGCGTACCATGATGACGACTTTAGCAAACAAAATGGATGAAGGGGCATCACAGCCCCGAAAGCTCTGGCCATGAATTCATTTCCAAAAACTGGTGTTTGGTCTTGTTATACTAATTTCAAGCTTAATAGATTTCCGATAATATGTAGAGTATGTTAGACACTGGTTTTAAAGTGAAACTTATGAATGAGCATAGACCACCTGTCACAGCTTACATTTTTTACCTCTGGGTATGGGAGGGAAATCAACATGTTCGGTCACACCGGCCTTTTCTCTGTCAGTCCTCCTCCTTCTGCCCTACTGTTACCCTGTCTGTTGGTTCACACCCAGAAGCCTGGCGTCTGTCTTATGTCCTCTGTCTGTTGGTTCACATCCAGAAGCCTCGCGTCTGTCTTATGTCCGCTGTCTGTTGGTTCACATCCAGAAGCCTCGCGTCTGTCTTACGTCCTCTGTTGGTTCACATCCAGACATCCAGAAGCTATGCCTCACGTCTGCCTTGCATTCGTTGTCGCGGTGTTGATTATTTACAGCTCACCTATGTGTCTGCGTGATTCTGGTGGGCGTTGTGATACCTGTGATACCTGTTGCTGTTGCTGTTGTCCAGGTCCACATTTATGGAGATTTCTGGGCGCCAGAAAACTTGGCGATTTTCTGCAGTTTCTCTCCCTGACGATGAGGGGCTCAGGGGTAGTTTTTGTTTGTTTGTTTTTTCTTTCTTTTTGTACTCCCTTCTTATAGAACAGGGAGTACTTTAGAATGGGAACGAAGAAATGCTGTCTGTGTGTCTGTCTCTGTGTCCGTGGTCAAAATGTGTTCCACTCGCTCCAGACAAAAACTACTGGGCCGATCTTTCTGAAAATTTGTAGGTATGTTTATTATGGGCCACAGATGATGCCCTATGTTTTAGTTTACCGCAGTAACGGCCTGTAACGGGTTTTTCTTCTTTATGGAATATCTCAGAAAGTACTTGGCCGATCTTTGTGAAAATGAGCAGGTACGTTCACTATGGGTCACAAAGGATGCCCAGTGTGTTTTAGTTTACCTCGTTATAGCCGTTACTAACGGCTGGCCGTGTAACGGTTTTCTTCTTTATGGAAAATCTCAGAAAGCACGTGGCCGATCTTTCTGAACATTTGTAGGTATGTTCATTATGGGTCACGAATAATGCCTGGTGTTTTAGTTTTACCGTTATAATCGTTACTAACGGCTGTAACGGCGTGTAACGGTTTTTCTTCTTTATGGAATATCTCAGAAAGTACTTGGCCGAACTTTCTGAAAATTAGCAGGTATGTTCATTATGGGTCACGGATGGTGCCTGATGTTTTACTTTACCCCGTTATAGCCGTTACCAACGGCTGTAACGGCCTGTAACGGTTTTTTCTTCTTTATGGAATATCTCAGAAAGTATGTGGCCGATCTTTCTGAAAATTTGTAGGTATGTTCATTATTGGTCACGAATAATGAGCGATGTTTTAGTTTGCCCGTTTTAGCCGTTACTAACGGCTGTAACGGTTTTTCTTCTTTATGGAATATCTCCGAAAGTACTTGGCCGCTCTTTCTGAAAATTAGCAGGTATCTTCATTATGGGTCACGAATAATGAGCGATGTTTTATGTTTTAGTTTACCGTTGTAACCGTTACTAACGGCTGTAACGGCCTTAACAGATTTTCTCTTTTATGGAATATCTCAGAAAGTACTTGGCCGATCTTCGTGAAAATTAGCAGGTATGTTCATTATGGGTCACGGATGATGCCCGATGTTTTACTTTACCCCGTTATAGCCGTTACTAACGGCTGTAACGGCCTGTAACGCGTACGGTTTTTCTTCTTTATGGAATATCTCAGAAAGTACTTGCCCGATCTTTGTGAAAATTAGCAGGTATGTTCACTATGGCTTACGAATGATGCCCGATGTTTCAGTTTACCGTTATTGCCGTTACTAACGGCCATATCGGCTCGTAATGGTTTTTCTTCTTTATGGAATATCTAAGAAAGCACTTGGCCGAACTTTCTGAAAATTTGTAGGTATGTCCATTACGGGCGACGGGTGATGCCCGACGTTTTAGTTTACCGTTGTAGCCGTTACTGACGGCTGCAACGGCCCATAATAGTTTTTCCTTTATATGAAATGTCTCAGAAAGTACTTGGCCGATCTTTCTGAAAATTTGTAGGTATGTTCATTATGGGTCACGGATCATGCCCGACTTTTAATTTACTAACAGCCCATAATGGTTTTCTTCTTGATGGAAAATCTTAGAAAGTTATAGGCCGATCTTTCTGAAAATTTGTAAATATGTTCATTATAGGTCACAGATGATGGCCAATGTTTACCAGAATAGCCATTACCAATGTTACACCAACCCAAGACGGTTTTTACTCTTTATGGAATATATCATGTGTATTTAATATAAACTGGGAGTACGCTTATATGCTTTGCATCTTGTTTCAGTTCTAGAGTTGGAATTTTCAGAAAGGACCTGTGGCCCAGCAGCCAGCCTTCTAAAGGAAGGTTTTGCAGTTGGTGTGTGATACTGTCTGTCACATGGTGGTTGGTCCTTTTCTCTGGTACTTGAGGGTATCTTCTCGGCTGTTTGTGCTAGGTATTCTTCTTTTTCTCTTGTACTTGAGGCTATCTTCTCGGCTGTCTGTGCTAGGTACTCTTCTTTTTCTCTTGTACTTGAGGCTATCTTCTCGGCTGTCTGTGCTAGGTACTCTTCTTTTTCTCTTGTACTTGAGGCTATCTTCTCGGCTGTTTATGCTAGGTACTCTATTTCTCGCTCATTTGAGCATGTTATCCGTTAAAGCCTCTTTTTTGTTTGTTTTGTTTGTTCTTATATTTTTTTTAAAAACGTCTCTCCACCTGAGCAGATCCGTGTGATTCTCAGGTACGGTAAATAAAGGATACTGGGGCGGCAGCCATTGAATGGCAGGCTCCTGTTTGTGTGTTGGTTTCAAGTGGAGGTCAATAATAAGTGTGCCTGCTTTGATGGTGAGGCTGATGTCCAGATAGTAGATGTTGTTTGTCCTCCACTCTGTAGTGAACTTTAGGGTGAGGATGTAGAGAATGAAGAGGTTTCTGTTGTCCGCTGTATCACCATATAATTCATAAACCTCTTCCACATTGTATTCTCCGTCCCAAGACCTGGTTGACATCAGTATTTTTCCATAGTCCGAGCCATGTACATGCTGACCATACCTGGAGCCGTATGTGTGTCCAGTGCGGCTTAAACCTCCGTCGTTTGATCTTTCCATATAGATAGATGACGTTGTGTACCAACATGGTTTTGAAGACGGATACGAGATTTGCTGGAGATGCGGCTGGGAGATTAAAGTGTTCCATGTCTGCTTTGATGGAGGTGCCACTTCTTCATGAAGAATGTTTGTGTGAAGATCCACTACAGCAATGAGCACTTCAAGTACCACGCTCAAAGTCCAGTTTGGCTTCGTTCAACAGCCGTGTGAGCGTGGTGTTTTGCACAAACGATAACACTTTGGTGACTACAGGAACTCAAAGACGTTAATTATTTTACACACATCGGTTATATCTTTTGTGTAAACTTTGTTATATTTTTTGTCGAGACGCAGCTTAACAGTTTAAAACACACAACCATCCCCAACCATATTTCATCAAAGTCATTGTAACATGTTCCACCTGATGTGATGATGATTATATATCTACGTCCATTTACATTTTTCTTTCAGTAGAAGACTAACACTGTTCATTTGAATTTTGATCAGGCTAAATCATGGTTGAGAATTAAATTGTTATATATTTTGAAAGTAAGTCATTTCCAGGACTTGATAACAATTTTCACACAATATTTAACATAACGTGTGTGTGTGTGTGTGTGTGTGTGTGTGTGTGTGTGTGTGTGAGAGTGAGTGAGTGCGAGTGTGTGCATGTGTGCTTTTTTCATGTTTGCTTTTTTTCCAAATGTTT
>JADBJO010009527.1:70854-82551 GCA_016801955.1 Conus betulinus | reverse complement strand
TTTACCATAAATACAAAGAAGAACGAAGTGACTGCATCAACGCGCGCCGGGCAAACCATTACGATTGAACCTTACACCACAGTAGTGTGTGTTGTGAGACCTCGCTGCCTGCAGTGAGGGTACATTCACCTACCTTGCTCAGCACACTGTTCCAGAACGTCACCATCGACGATGAAGTGAGAACATCAGAACTGTAGAACAAGTGCAAACCTTCGGCAGGGACTATCACAAGCAATGTTTGGAATAGATAGAAGAGGAAGCAGTCTAGGAGACCAAGATGGAAGTGTAACAGAGGCAGTTGCTTCTCCCCAGCATCCCTCCAGGCATGTGAAATGGTGACAGAGTAACCTAACGGCCTGCCAGAAGCTGAATCATGTACACACAAATTGCCTCAGAAGTATGGTTAAAACATAACGTTGAAAGTGGCAATATCCCAGCCACATTGAGGTACTCGGACCAAGCAGACCAGACAAGCATCCATACCATGCCTGAATGCTGTCTCAGCTCGATGGGCCGCAGAATCATGTAGCTCGGCACGCCAACAACACCGGTCTGCACAAGAGCACTCATATACGGGGAGCTACAAACAAGGAAAAGTCGTCCCTATGGGATTACACAAGAACGCTTTCCAAAGACACTCTCAAACATCCTTGAAAGCGTGGAACATCGACCCTGACAAAAACGCGGGGGGAAAAACTGCTTAGGGTCGAGCTAGGATGGCGCCACACTCTATCCACCAGGTGCATGTTTATGTGAAGAAAGGAGGACCGCTGCCAGCGCCCAACAAAAGAGACACGGCAAGGGGGAAAGCCCGTGTGCACACCAAGCAAGAGAGGGTCTCCCACATGGCCTTCCAAGGCTGTCACCAACAAACTTCCGTGGCACGCATCCGCTGGATCATCCAACTGCTATCTCAAAATATCCCCCCGCCTCAACCAGGATGTCTGGACTGGTTCTCGTCGATTTCGACAGACGAACAACAACAACAGTTCAGCCAACTGGTCTGTCTTCTCGAGTGGGAACTTAATGGAACCATTGATCTGTATACAGAAACGCGCCTTTTCCGTCCTTTCTTAAAAAGTTTCAAATTCTAATACATCTTAAATACGTCGTGTTTTATTTAAGTATCATATTCATCAAAAACACGTGTGTTCGCCATCAACCGAAGGAATGCTCGTAAAAAAAAAGTCCTGGATAAGCTCCACAAAACTATTGAATATAAACTTTGAAAAAATACAGACAACACTACCACACTTTCATACTTATTATTATTTTTTTCTTCTTCTTCTTTACTTAGCTTATCATTAACCCACAATGGCCTCTAACACAGGCTTCTGTATTGTTTAATCTTCTCAGATTCAATTTTTCTTTACCTACAAAATCGCAAGTTATTTTATTACACACAAAATCATCAGACCCTCAACCGCGCGCGCGTGTGTACGTATATATAATTGTGCGTGTGTGCGTGCGTGCGTGCGTGCGGCGTGCGTGTGGTGTGTGTGTGTGTGTGTTTGTGCGTGCGTGCTGTGTGTGTGTGTGTGTGTGTGTGTGTGTGTGTGTGTGTGTGTGTGTGTGTGTGTTGTGTGTGTGTGTGCGTGTTTGTGTGCTTGCTAGGATTTCCTTTCTCTTTTACGAAATAACATTTTAGTTGTGGTATGCTGCTGGCATGAATATGGATGCTATGGGGAACTGCTGACAGCATCAGTTTCTATACCACGCGTTCTAATCTGCTGGACCGAAACCTTTTGTAAAACATCAGTATGTGTGAGTGAAGAGGAGATCACACGAGACCGTTTATGTCTGACCCCAACCCCCTATCGGGTGCTGCTAAATGTATAGTTTCTAATACGTTTACGGTAATCCAAATCCTCTCTGTCCTCTCTTCATCATGCATACACACACACACACACACCACACACACACACACACACACACACATACACACAAACCACATATTCGTTACATAGTATTATGAGTAAGATTTAGAGCAAATCACACACACACACACCACACCCACACACACACACACACACACACACACACACTACACACACCACACACACACTTAAGCATACATACACACACCCTCTCACGCGTGCGTATGCGCACGCAGCCCACACACACAACACACACAACCACACACCACACACACACACCACACACAAAATACCAGAGACAGACAATGACAATGGTCTAATGCGCGCGCGCGCCAGCACACACACACACACACACACAACACACACTACACACACACACTTTCTCTCTCCCTCTCTCTCTCGAGATCGTTATATTCTTTGTACAGAGTAGAGATTTAGGCCAATTCAACAAACACACCCACACACACACACACACACACAAAAAAAACATGCGCGCGCGCAGAGAGAGGAGAGAGAGAGAGAGAGAGAGACAGAGACAGAGAGAGACAGACAGAGACAGAGAAAAAGAAGAGAGACAGAGACAGAAGAGAGGAAGAGAGCGACTGCGATAACGATAACAAAAAGGCCACACAGTCCCCCTATGAATGGATGAGTAATGAATAGCTCGTTGTGAGACAAGATACTGTATCTCTACAAATGTAACAAGTCCACGATATATGCATTTACTGACGTCAATCACTAGTTGTTTTTTGTTTTGTTTGTGTTTTTTAAGAGAGAGAGAGAGAGAGAGAGAGAGAGTGAGAGAGAGAGAGGCAGACACGACATTCACATGCGCGCACACACGCACCATATGTACATAACCTAGAGTATGCCGCCTTTTTAACCGCATTTTAAAGAAAAATGCCATTTACGGAAAACAAGCCAAATTAGATATGCCAGCTTGATACTCAAAACCCTTCATTTTAAGCGAAACTTGAATACTTTATAACTCTCTCTCTCCCCCTCTCTCTCTCTCTCTCTCTCTCTCTCTCTCTCTCCTCTCTCTCTCCTCTCTCTTCTAAACATTTTTGAAAATTCGATTTTTCGGAAATTTGCATGTAAAGATGTTGATCTCTATTTTAGAAACGAACTTTTTAGAACGTCAATATTATGTCCAAATAAATATGTTCGACGAGATACACTGAATCTAAAAAAAAAAAAAGAATGTTTAAACACAAAAACCAATTCAAATGTGGTGGGGGGGGGGGGGGGGGGGGGGGGGGGGGGGGTACAAAAAAACCAATTCAAAAAAAAAACAAAAAAAGGGGGGGGGGGGGGGGGGGGGGGGGGATGTGGGGGGGTGGGGGGCTGAAAAGCGGGCAGATTAACGAAAAAAAAAGCACACACGCACTCCTCTATGGCGTTGTTAACCAGTGTGGTAAATTCATTTTGCAGGTTAGCCAGTGTACACACAAACCACACACACAAACACACAGCACACACACACACGTACACACGCATGCATGCACCCGCGCGCACACGCGCACACACACACACACACACACACACACATACATACATATGTACCTCCGGTCGTGCGTGAAGAAAGCAGCTAACTCGACGATCGGCATGCAATTTCTCAACCAACCATTCCGTGAAGGTTGATCACAATGGCCCCCTCTCCGCTTCCTTTCCAGTCGTCCAAGCTGACTGCTGAAGCAAGCACCAGTGACCTGAATACAAAGAAAAACAGCGCTTTGTGGCAATGATTAGAAAAGACCCAGCACACCAGTGAGAAACACAAAGATGTGTGTATGTGTGTAAGCCGTGTGCTTTGAAATGTGTGTGTGTGTGTGGTTGTGTGTGCAGATGGAGACGGCCAGCGATATGGGGACGGGAGGGAACGGAAGAGCTGGGAGGAAGAGAACGGGAAATGCTGGCGGAAGAGGGAGGGGGGTGGGTAAGACTGGGGTATAGGAAGTAAAAAAAAAAAAAAAAAAAAAAAAAGAGGGGGGGGCTGGGGTGGTGGGGGTGGGGGTGGGGGTGAAAAGGGAGTTTTCACACATGATAACGTAGCCTAATCTATATTATCTCGTTTTGCGTTTTAAGTGCTGCTCGCCTGCGCATGATGAGTTTCTCACGATAACATAGGGTATAATCTGTATTATCTCTTGTTTCGTGTTTTGGAGTGTTGCTCGCATGCATGCATGATCTTGCCAGTGGTGTGTTTCCTCTTATGTGTGCGTGCTGCGTTTTTTACCCAAGGCACAATGCCGCCAGATCCACGTCTCTGTAATTAAGTTTGTTATAGGTTTCTGTGTGTATTTGAGTGCGCGTAGGTTTCTTTTGTTGTTCTGTGCGTGTGCCTGTGTGTGTGTATGCGTTGCATGTGTGTTGTGTGTGTGTGTGTGCATGCGCCCCCCCCCCCCCCCCCCCCCCCCCCCCCCGTCTCTCTTTCTCTCTCAGAGTTGGCCTCTGTGTCACGCTTGCCCATTAACTCTAAATGAGTCACATACTCTCTCTCTCTCGTCCGCGTGCGCGCGCGCGCGCGCGCGCGCACACACACACACACACACACACACACACACACACACACACACATATATATATCCGATCCAGCGGACGAAAGGCCTAGGAGCAGGTGATTCATATAGATCTGCCTTCGAGAGGGATTGCGATAGTTTCCTCATGCAACTAGTGAAGGGTTTTCATAGCTATGATATACATTTTCCCATTTACTTCATCTTCAATTTTTTTTTTTTCTCAATTTCAAATCTTTGCCAAGTCATTACTGTAATGATGGAAGAATTGTTAACTTGCACTTGTTTTCCACTACTTACTTGTTCAGCATTATATTGTTTGGTCAATGAGTGGGTGATTGCATCTCTTAGGAGATCCAAGTAAAGGTTGTTCTGCACAATTCGTAGCCGCTGACAATGCTTGTGTTATTGAACAGCAGAGCTGACCACTCAGACTGTTCCATATCTTTTGATCTCCCTTGCATCCTTAAATGGATCCTCAAGCATAGGCTCAAAGATTGTCCCCTACATTTTATACTGTTTGCATAATGTTTTTAGTTTTCAGCAATTTTTTTTCTCTCCACACTTTCGTTTTGTTTTATTCTACTACCTTTCGCTGGCTGCTTTGGGGGTGCTGTGGGATTCTTTTTCGAACCCTTGGCGGTCAGAACACCACAGAATTATTGACCGTGTGTTGTGTCTCTACTTGACGCCAAGAGCACAGACACAATCAGCCATGTATCCCTGATGAGTCCGACACAGACACAATCAGCCATGTATCCCTGATGTCTCCCTGATGAATCCGACACAGACACAATCAGCCATGTCTCCCTGATGAGTCTGATCCAGCGGACGAAAGGCCTTTAAGCAAGCGATACATATAGATCTGCTTTCGAAAGGGATTGCGATGGTTTCCTCATGCACCTAGTGACCAGTTTTTCATAGTTATGATATATATTTTCCCATTTACTTCATCTTCATTTTTTTTTTCAATTTCAAATCTTTGCCAAGTCATTACTATAATGAGAGAAGAATTGTTAACCTGCATTTGCTTTCCCCCACTTTTAATTTGTTCAGCAACACACACACACACACATATATATATATAATGTGAAACAATTAATAGTGGGGGAAAACAAGCGAAAAAAATATATATATATATATTCAATTATAAAGAAAGCTTGCTCCTTATGTCTTACATTGAAGAAATTGGGGGAGATAATTCTGCCTAACTAACAGTATGTGCTTGAGTGGGTGAACAGGGAGTAATAATGCTTCTCAAAATGAGCCTTCAGCAAGCTTATAGTCTCCAAGGTGGAGACAATCTCCAATGGGGAGGAAACTCGCTAACATATATATATAACTCCTGGTCAGATACCGGTATTTCGAAACCTGATTGTTTCTCTTCAGTGACCGCGGAAAGTGGTAACTTGACTCCTCTGCCTACTCGGTTTTAAAAAGAATGCTATCCAAGAAAAAGGCTGGTGTGCAATACCGTAGCATGTTTTTTGAGTTTTCAACAAAAAAAAAAAAATCAAAGGTAACCTAAGAAACAAAGAAAATCATGTGTGAGCAAACCAACCTATATTTTCTAGTGAAAAGCAGAAAATATAAAAAGATAACCTCTTAAGACACAAGTGTTGAGGGTTATTCTTGGAAGGAGTCCGCAAGGACTTATTTATATATATTATTTATATATATATATTGCTGAATGGACAATAAAAACATTTGTCATCGCAATGTGTGTCTCTGTCTCTGTCTGTCCGTCTCTCTCTCTCTCTCTCTCTCTCTCTCTCACACACACACAGAGCCGGCACCAAAAAAAAACCAGGTCACCTCCCACTTCCTTGTTAGAGTTTACACTCTCATTATAGAAAAGGGGGTCAGGTCAGGCTTGCGCACGAGAGAGAGAGAGAGAGAGAGAGAGAGAGAGAGAGAGAGAGAGAGAAGCTGGACTGTGGCATGCTTTTGTTAGTTAATTAACTGCTAATGAACGTAACAATAACTTGGGAGGCTATGGCAAAGATTGTTTCTGAAAACGTGGTGACAACTCACAACGTCTGTCGCTTAAACATTATTATACTGACGACAAAGGCGACGAAGCTAGGGTAGGGGGTAAGTAGTTGGGTGGGTAGTACACATTTTCACGGTTGGCGACAGAATTTGGCGACGTTATTTATCTGTTGAAAAGCTGTGTCCTTTTTTCCGTTTGTTTTCTTTCTTCCCGGAACCATTTAGCTAGCCTCATGTTTTCCTGACAAACACTATTTTCCTGTTATACAGTTAAGCAAGAATGCCGGAAAGTAACCCTCTCTTTCCCCTCCGAACGCCTGTGTGTGTGTGTGTGTGTGTGTGTGTGTGTGTGTGTGTGTGTGTGTGTGTGTACGTATGTGTGTGTGTGCGTGCGTATGTGTGTGTGTGCGTGCGTATGTGTGTGTGTGTGTGGTGTGTGTGTGTGTGTGTGTGTGTGTGTGCATGTATGTATGTATGTGCGTGCGTGTGTGTGTGTGTGTGTGTGTGCGTGCGTGCGTGCGTGCGTGCGTGCGTACGTGTGTGTGTGTGTGTGTGAAGCAAGAATGGCAAGAATGCCGGAAAGTAACTCCCTCTTTTCCCTCCGAACGCCTGTGTGTGTGTGTGTGTGTGTGTGTGTGTGTGTGTGTGTGTGTGTGGTGTGTGTGTGTGTGTGTGTGTGTGTGGACGAGAGAGAGAGAGACAGAGAGAGAGAGAGAGAGAGAGGAGAGAGAGAGGAGAGAGAGAGAGAGAGAGAGAGAGAGAGAGATTCAGATTCAGACTCAGATAATTTTATTCGCAATAGGCCATGGCTCCTAACGAAGGGTGTGTGTGAACATACACAGCAAAATAAGTATAAACAATTACAATACAATGCCGACAAATTGAGAGAGAGAGAGAGAGAGAGAGAGAGAGAGAGAGAGAGAGAGAGAGAGAGAGAGAGAGAGAGAGAGCAACGTGCATGCGCAGTTCGAGCTGTATACTGTTGCTCCAAAGTTAAGACAAAGTATCTTCCAAGATCTGCTACGAGACAAACTTACCAGGAGAAAAGCAACGTTCAGTATGACATCCTGTGCGAATTTCCTGGAAACAAAGCATGTCAATAGCAGCATGAGAAAACAGCTAGGTCCATGTGAGCGGTTTAAGGATAAAACAGCTTGGGCTGCGTTCAGCTGTCGATACGTCATCCTACTTTTTTTTTTTTCCTTTTTGACTTTTGACTTTTTTCTATTTCTCCCTCACTTCTTCCTATAGCTTTCTTATTTTTCTAACTACTGCCTAGCTTTCTTTTCTTACTTTTTTTTTCCATTCTTTGCTTCATGTTTTTTTTTTTCCCCACTTCTCTCTCCTTTTGCCTATGTTTCAACCATTTTCTATCTTCTTTCTTCATTCCGATGGGCAGTGGGCAAGTCCTTTGGACTTGTACGGGAAGCTAGACGTCCCCCCCCCCCCCCCCCCCTTCCCCAGTCTCCACTATCTTGTGAGCATACTGCAAGCATAGCTGGTAAGTTGACGGGTCACCGATCCTCAACTCTAGGGCTTGTCTGCCTTGTATGCGAAGCTGAATTCGGCGGACTGCGCGGCAGAAACCACTGTGGTTCAACGGGCAGAAAGGCGATTTCCAGCGAGTTATGGGGCACACAGGACGTGTCAAGACACAAAAGGCGTCACGGTCATCCACTGCACCCCAATCTATCTCTAACCATCTCGACTTCGTCTTGCCACTGGACACAGATGGACTGGGGCGAGAGAGTGAGGCTGACGATGCGCAACTCTCCCTCACTATAATCCAAGTCAAGCGCAAGTCATGACTTTAAACCCACAGCGCAACCTCGTCCTGTGGTGATGGACAAATGGCGAAGGCAGCAGGTGTGGGCACACTGGGAGCTGTCAGTCACAAACCTGCACACAGGCGGCCCAGGGCATTGCTCATCTCCATAACAAGAGAAAGGGGCTAGAAAAGGTGCCCTAAATATTGTCTGCTTCACCTTACCCTGGCCAACAAACCGCGGCTGGCGGGGTATCCCTCCCAGTGGTCGAACTACGAAGAAAAACAAAAAACAAAGGTGCTCAACCTCGGTACGTGGAACGTGCGAACTCTACTGGACAACGCTAAGGCAGACAGACCAGAACAAAGAACTACACTGGTCGCCAAAGAACTTGCTCGCTGCAACGTCGACATAGCAGCACACAGTGAAATAAGCCTAGCGAACAAAGGCTGACTTACAGAATGTAGTGGAGGATACACATTCTTCTGGAGCGGACGCAGCAGTACTGAACGGCGAGAGGCAGGCGTGGGATCTGCCATCAGATCCAATCTCACCCGGAAACTTGTCAAGCTCCCGGAGGGCATAAACGATCGCCTGATGACTCTCCAGCTTCCATTTGGAAACAAGAAGAGTGCAACACTAATCAGCGCGTATGCCCAAACAATGACCAACCCAGATGACATCAAGGACAATTTCTACGAAGAACTAGACAATCTCATCGCAGCAGTCCCACCGTCTGAGAAGCTACTCGTACTCGGGGACTTCAACGCCAGAGTGGGGACCGATCACCAGACCTGAGAAGGGATCATTGGGAGACACTGTACTGGCAATTGCAACAGCAGTGGCCTCCTGCTCCTCCTGCTTTCCCCCGTTTTTTCTTACCTGTACCCATCTTTTAGCACTTTCAACTTCCACTTTTCTAATCTTTTTCTACCTTTCAGTGCCCTCCTCCACTCTTCTCTACTTGTTCTTGTTCTTCTTTACATAGGCCTACGTTCTCCTTTCTTGACTCTCTTACTTTTAAGTACTTTCCATGCTGTTACCTACTGTGTTTTTTTGTTTGTTTGTTTTACCCACCAACCCCTATTTCTCCCCCGTTTGAAAATGTCAACTCTCTACTATCATTTCCGACTTTTTTTTTAACCCCCCTTTTTTTATACACTTCCTTTAACTTTTCCCACTTTTCTGAATTTTCTACCCTTTTTTTTTTTAAATACTGTCTACGCTCCTCAATTTTTTCCTTACTTTTTGATATGCATTCATCCCTTTTTCCTACTTTTAGTTTTAATTTTTCCCTACCGTTCTCTTCTCCTCTTTATTCTTCCCTGCAACCTTGTGAAAATATTTTCTCCTACTTTTCGCACTTTAATAACATTTCTTTTCTAAGAAACCTTTCCCTGCTGTTCTGTGCTCTTTCCTGCTTCTTCCTATTAACTGTGAACACACTTTCCCCGATTTTTCTCTTTAGATGTTTCCTTTTCCCTTTCTTTTCAGGCTACTCTTCACTCTTTCCTCCTTTTCCTATTTTCTTACGTACATAAACTTTTGTTTTCGACTTTTCTGACCTTTTTTTCCCTATTTTTCCCCACACTATTCTCCACTCTTCCCAATTAAAAAACTCACATTTTTTCACGATTTTGTGTGTGTTTTTGTTTTTCCCCACCTTTTTTCTCTCTGCTTTTCCTCCTGCTTGTATATACTTTCCCTTTTTTTTCCATTTTTTTTCTGACTTTCCCTCTGTTATTCTACACTCGTTCCTACCTTCCCCTTCTCTTCTTATAAACTTTCCCCGACTATTCACATTTTTCCCCCCTAACAAATCCCCCCCCCCCCCCCCCCCCCTCCCCTTACTTTCCTCTGCTCTGCTTTCTTGTAAGCTTTCCCATACCCTCCCACTGTCCCTGCTTTTGCACCTTCGTCCTATTTTTCTGTATCTTTTCCTGCTTTTCTTGTATACTTTCCACAGTTTTTAACCATTTTCATCACTTTTGGCTAGAAGTTGCTCTCTCTTATTTTCCACTTTTTGTCTGCTCTTCGCAACCTTTCGTTACTTTTCATACTTTTTCTTACTTCTTTTTCTTTTCCTTCAACACAGAATTTTCTTCTTTTTTCATGACCCTTCTCTCTATCCCTGTACTCTCTTCATATATTTCGTTTTTTGCTAGATAAATCTCTCCCCTTCCTCCCCTCCTCTCTCCCCTAACTTTTTTTTTTTTACCCCACACAAATGATGACTATAAAACCTGGCAGTCTGAACGGGGAAGACAGCCACTTTGTGCAAACGCATGCAAAGTGCGTGTGTTGTTGTGAGAGAATTCTGCATGCAGCTCAGCTTTTCGCTGCTAACGGACATGATCAAACGCTGCCTCACTCAAATCGAATCGGCATGATGTAAAGACCCGGCACTGTTACGTCCCAAATTGTCGCACCTTCCCAAAGTGTCGTAACGACAATTTGGGATGACAGTCGATCCCAAATTGTCGCACCTTGCCAAATTGTCGTAACGACAATTTGGGATGACAGTCGAGGACCAAATAGTGGCACCTTCCCAAATTGTCGTAACGACAATTTCGGACGACAGTCGAGGATCAAATTATCGTAGCTGCCCAAATTGCGTCCCAAATTATCGTAGCTGCCCAAATTGTTGCTGCGCAATTTGGGTCTACAATCAAGGACCAAATTGTTGTTTTGACCAATTTGTCGTCGCCTTACAACTAAACAGACGGAAATCTGTCGCGTGTGTTATCTCTCTCTCTCTCTCTGGGCTCTCTCTGATTATGTAATGTGTGTGGACAAAACATGAGCACTTCAGGTCCAAATTGTCGGAACGACAATTTGGGATGTACGGTCTGACCCAAATTGTCGTTGCTACGACAATTTGGTCCTCGACTGTCATCCCAAAATGTCGTTACGACAATCTGGGAAGGTGCGACAATTTGGGACGTTACACGGCACTCCTCATAATACATGACCGTGATCTAAAACCCATCGCGCTTACAAAAAGAAGAGATCCGATACTACGAAGCAAGCACGTGGTCACATGAGGTGATAGCTCGCGATGACTTCACTCCTGCTGTCGTCGGTGCGACATCTTTACCAGGGAAAGTCCTGCTTATGCTGGGGTCAGAACAGGCATCACTGAACCATCGCTGAAATGATTTCGGCAGCAGTGTCGGCGTCTTTCTCTTGTCAGTTACCTCAAGACCTAGCATTGACAAGACTCCTGTGGGCCGTTGGTGCCGGGACCGACAGATTGGACGAACATAGTTGTGTCTGTATACTGGGTGGTTGGAATGAGAAGCGTGGGCAAAATACCACGTGGGAAGGTGGGAGATGTTCAAAGGACGAAAGAGCAGAAAAAAAACGGAGACCACTTCCATTCTGACTTGTACCATCAGTTGTTACGTGCTACGAAACTTGTGTACTACATTTAACCATACACCTCTAACGAAGTCACAAACGCGCTCTGAATCTATTTTCTTTCTTTAATATGAAATTTCACACTAATATGAAATTTCACACACACACACACACACACACACA
>JADBJO010009527.1:45854-60854 GCA_016801955.1 Conus betulinus | reverse complement strand
ACGGATCTTTCCTTTTGAAAACTTGTACATCCGGGTCTTTGTCTGTCAGTTGAGACTGAGCAGACGAACACATGCTGTCATTTTGACGACTGCATTTGTTTTTTTATGTGTGTGACAGTGATTAGTCAAGTAACAGCTTAACAATCGGGAAGAATTTGCTCGAGAGAGAAGTCTGAAGGTAATGTGGCCTCTCTTCAGCTCAGCTTCGTTTTTTTTTTTTTTTTTTTTTTTTTTTTTTTTTTGCGATTAGAGAAATGCTTTGCAGTGGGGGTAGCCGGCCCTGTTATTTCAGTGGTCTTTCTGGTGTTAGGTGCATTGTCTTTATGTCCGATTTTACGTAGACCTGCCATGTTTTATTATTCCTTTCCCCCAGATTTTTCAAGTTTCTCCCCGCCTGCCTTCATTTTTTCTTTCTTCGGTGTGTGTGTGTGTGTGTGTGTGTGAATTTTTCACCGTTACCCTGTCGTTTTGCTTTTATGGCCAGTCCTTTTGGGAGTCTCAGTTGTGTTTAGTATACCTTTGAATGAAATTCTTTCCTTTCAATATCGTGACTGATTTAATTGAAATATGTCAACTGCCGTAGCTGGCCTAGGTCACACAGGCATTCCTGTAACACTGGGATAGTTTCTGGTTAAGGTCAATTTAATGTCGAACGAAAAAAAAATTCACGATGGAAAAAGAACAACATGTCCGAAGATGTGCATGTGTGTGTGTGTGTGTGTGTGTGTGTGTGTGGTGTGTGTGTGTGTGTGATGACGATGACTATTTTTTAATGTATTTTTGTTTCTTTCCAGCTCCTTCTCTTAACACAGGTAGAATTGTTAAGTCATAAATATCTTCTCTCTCTCTCTCTCTCTCTCTCTCTCTCTCTCTCTCTCTCTCGAGCGGAGGATAAGGATATAAATGCGTGCGTGCAAGTCGATGGAAGATAGGATGGATCAGAATGTGTGTGTGAAGGGAATGGTTGCTGTGTGAGAATGATTTGGTACTAGATATTACACAAGAAATGCAAATGAGTGATGAAAATGAAATAATTTCTTAATTTTGCTTAGTTGTATAGACATCTAATTTGCAGTTTTTTCTTTTTGTTTTGTTTTCTTCAATGCAAAAAAAAAGACATTGTACCCCCTTGACAAAAAGGCTATCAGCCAATGTCAATAAAAGATGTCAGTGTGTGTCAGTGTCTCTCTCTCTCTCTCTGCGTGGCCCACCCAACTTTCAAGTGAACGTCAACATGAAACACAACGGCGAACCGTGGGTTCATTCTCACGAAAGGCAGCTAGAGAGACGAAAGGAGTTTTTTTTTTTTTTTTTTATCTAGATTGAAATCAGTGCATTGCTTGGTCGAGAACTAAACATTGATCGGCTGTTGTTGTACAGCGCCCGCGTGTTCTCTCTTTATCTGTCCTGTCTGTCTGTATGTCTGTCTGTCTGTGTCTGTCTCTGTCTCTCTCTCTCTCTCTCTCTCTCTCTCTCTCTCTTTCTCTCTCTGTCTCTCTCTCTGATTGTACGTACATGTGTGTGTGTGTGGGGGGGGGGGGGGGGGGGGGGGGGGGGGGGGGGGGGGGAGAGAGAGAGAGAGAGAGAGAGGAGAGAGAGAGAGAGAGAGAGAGGTGGCGTTAGAACTGCACACAGATTCCGACGTGTGTATAGGCCGAATTGGTGATAATACATTACTGTCTGAACGGTGTAGTAATAGCATATGTAACTCGAGTACTTGTTATTTGTGTGATGCAGATAACAATGGCAGAGACAGCGACAACCCCTACCGACACAGGAGTGTACCAGCGCTTCAAGTGGTTCTTCGACTTCGTCACTCTGGACTTTAAGATCACGCACAGCGAGGACGACTGACGACTGGCAGTACTCGGAAGAGCCTCACTCTTCACGCCGCAAAGAGATCCTCCGCAAGCACCCGGAGATCAAGCAGCTGATGGGCTATGACCCTCGCATCACGTACATCGTCGTTGCCGAGGTCTTGCTGCAGCTTCTCCTCTGCTGGCTCGTCCAGGACCTGTCCTGGTCGTGCCTCCTCGTGCTGGCTTACTGCGTGGGCGGCGTGCTGAACCACTCGCTGGGCAGCGCCATTCACGAGATCGGCCACAACCTGGCATTCGGGCACGGCTGCGGCTGGCTAAACCGGGTGCTGAGCCTGTGGTGCAACCTCCCCATCGCCGTTCCCATGGCCATCACCTACAAGAAGTACCACGCCGACCACCACCGCTACCTGGGCGAGGAGATGAACGATGTGGACATCCCCACCCGCCTCGAAGCCTGGCTTTTCCGCCACCCGCTGACCAAGATTCTCTGGCTGACCATCCACCCGATTCTGCACGGCCTCAGACCTTTCTACAAGAGCCCGAAACCCCTCACGGGCTGGGAGGTCATCAACCTCGTCTGCCAGGCGGCGTTCGACGGCCTCGTCCTGATGGTCTTCGGGCTGAAGGGGTTGGTGTATCTGGCGGCGGGAACGCTGTTCGGGCTAGGTCTGCACCCACTGGCGGGCCACTTCATCTCAGAGCACTACCTCTTCAGTGGGGGTCAGGCCACGCACTCTTACTACGGTCCTCTCAACTGGGTTCTCTTCAACGTGGGCTATCACAACGAGCACCATGACTTTCCCTACATCCCGTACACCCGACTGCCTGAGGTCAAGCGTCTGGCCCCGGAGTACTACGATAACCTCCCCTACCACACGTCGTGGGTCAAGGTCATATGGACTTCATCTTTGACGAGAACATGGGGCCTCACGCTCATGGGGTGGGCTATCCGGGAGAGTCTGTGGTGGACAATCCTAACAAGGCGAAAATTCTGTGATATGATAACCATGCGAAAGTGTGTGTGTGTGTGTGTGTGTGTGTGTGTGTGTGTGTGTGTGTGTGTGTGTGTGTGTGTGTGTGCGTGCGCGCACGCGGGGTGCGCGCATGTGTGTGTATACCTGTGTGCGCGCGCGCGTGTGTACGTTACTAACGGTGAATGATTAGGCGTCTTAAATATGTGTTGCCTTTTTTCAATGCGTGTACGCGCCAGAGGCGAATGTTACTACAAACCACGAGCAAGAATATGGATATAGAAATATAGAAAGAAGAACTGATGTGTGTGTGTGTGTGTGTGTGTGTGTGTGTGTGTGTGTGTGTGTGTGTGTGTGTGTGGGGAGGGCCGAAGGGACGGAGAAGGGCAGGTACTAATACTGTTTAGTTTACGTTTTGTTTCTCAAAGCTTGCTTCACATAGTTTATTACCCTTTTTCCCTATATTTGTGCATATCAAATAGCACCATGATCTGATTGAACTGTTTATCCATGTTACCTTTTTTAAAGACATATAGGCTATGAGTGACGGGCTGAATCTGTCTATCGGCCTTTTAACAACAAACAAATTGAAAACAAAAAATGTGAAGAAAAGGGTAAGTTAATGAAAACAAAATAGCGATCCAGCGTGTTCATTTCTGTTACATCGTGAGACATTTCATTTTTTTTTTTATCAGCCGACAGAACTCCTGAATGTCTGTCGATGAAGACTGACTTTACTAGAAGTTGTTTGACGTCCCCTCTTTTTCTTTCAGTCGGGTGGAATTAAGCATAGACCACCACCCCCTTCTATTCCCACCCCCCCTCTCTCTCTCTCTCTCTCTCTCTCTCTCTCTTCTCTCGCACAGCCACACACAAGCCTGTTCTGCCGCGCTCCTAGCGCCAGCAACCCATAGGAAGCTGTTGATCCCGGGTCACTCGCCGGAGAAGACCTTCACAGTGCCACTTAACGAGGATACTGTCGGTATTGCAGCGATGTCGTGTCATAGTTTTATGTGTGGTTAGCGTGGCCTGTCCTAGTCTGGGAAGTGTGTTAGGATTCAGGGACCGTATGCGCTACTAAGTCGTTTGGTTCGGTGTCGCACTCGCCTATTTTGCGGCAATTAGAACGCATTCTTTCCGTTTAGGTCAGCGGGACAAATAAGCATACATGCGCAGGGTATATTCTCCCCCCTCTTCTGTCCCGCACCACCATCCCCCTCCATCCTCAAATCATCCTCCCCCCCCCCACCTCCTTTCTCGTGAGCTAGCCCCTCATCCACCACCACCACCCCCCCCCCCTCCCTATACTGACGTCAGTATTCGCTTAGTCACAGAATAACCCGTCTACCCACCCACCCCGTAAGTACGTCCTTTTCCTCCCCTACCCTCCACCTTCTCCCCCCCCAGCTCATCCAAACCCCACCACCCGCCCTCTGGGTGGAAATTTATCACTATTCCACTCGCTCCTTCTCCATCCGTCATTTCCTTCCTCGCCCCCCGTTCAAACAACAGTCCCCATGAATATGCTGACAACGAATACATCCAAAACTTACGTACGTTCAGACTTTGTTATTTAATTATGAGAAGGATCACGGGTTTTTGTTATTTCTTAAGTTGTTAATACTTTGGGATGAGTTAAAATACCGAAATGGCCTTTTGCCTTTTGTTTATTTGTTTGGTCTCTTTTAACTTTTGTGTCATACTGAAATATTCTGTGAAATGTCTGACAGTGTTTTTGTTTCCTCTAACATGAATTGTTTGGCTATAAGTTGCAAATAAATTAACATTAATGCTAAAATGCAAATCATTACTGGTATTCGTATCTCTCTCTCTCTCTCGCTCTCTCTCTCTCTCTCTCTCTCTCTCTCTCTCTCCTCTCTCTCTCTCTCTCTCTCTCTCTCTCTCTCTTCCAACCCCCAAATCCGTCTTCCCCTCACTCATTGCGCCTCTCTTCCCTTCTCACACAAACGTGAATTTTCTCTTGCATTCAGTATTGAGAAGACGATAAAAACACTCCTGCATAACACACAACCTATTGGTTTTATTGACAGAGCCTCATAGGTCCTGAACTGGTCAGCCTCTTTAACCAGCGGCCTCCTCCAGCTAGCCAGGGTGCTGAAACAAGAACAGGAAAATTTAATTCCAAGGTATTACCTTTTCAATTCTATGGTAATTATTAGATCGGACACCACGGTCAAGAATGGATATAACTGAAGACTAATGAAAAGGCATCAACGCGTCAGCGTTTTGGATGTATATCCGCGTATCTCAAAGTAAACAAGCCGTCAGTTGAAGATTTATCATAAAACTGACAAAATTGTCGAGTTTGGGTGTGTTTGACTTCCGCATAAAGCGGTACGAGTATAAAGTGGCTTCATTTTTTCCATATTTTTTTCTGTGTCGGAAAAAAGCCTCGTACAACAGCCAGTTGACAAGGAGGGTTGTATTACATCCAGCTTTAGGGAACGGGGAAAAACGCTGATCGATTTATGCCTGACCATATATCTTTTGCGTTAATGTAAACACACACACACACACACACACACACACACACACACACACACACACACACTGTACGAATGTAGGCATGACGTTAATGATTGTCCTAACTGGCATCAATTCCAAACACATTCTGAGGCCATGGTTGCCTTTGGAACAGACGAACTCGGTCAACTATACAGCGTGTTGATAGATGTAGAGCAGAAACAGTACATTTGTCCGTCGAACAGGATCTAAGAACTTTTACCCAAAAAAAGTTGTCTATTCATGAGTAGAACTACAGTGAAGTTTCGGAACTGGCAATCAACCGAAGAGACAAACCATGACTAGCATGTTGGGCTTGATCGGGGGAAGGGGAAGAGGAGAAGGGGCCGTAAGATCTAGAGTGGAGGATATGGAGACCAGGAAGTTTCAGTTTCAGCTTCAAGCGAGGAGGTGTGCCACTGCGTGCGGACTAGCCCACATACGCTACAGTACACCTGTTCAGTTAGAAGACCACACTGCACACGATGTAAAACTGGTGGATAAATGAAGTAATGACGAAGATGAGAGAACTTCAGAAGAGGTCTCATGGTCACGACTTTGCAGATGTTTGACCTACCTAATCAGCAGCCCAGTGCGCTGGTCAGACTTTAGATACCTACCTAACACTGTCTGTGCCATTACTCGCACTGTGTGTGTGCGAGTGGCGAGGATATGTGTGCCTCTCTATATGTGTTCATGGGTGGGTGCGCACAGGCCCATGTATGTGTTTGCCTCTGTGTGTGTGTGTGTGTGTGTGTGTGTGTGTGTGTGTGTGTGTGTGTGCACGCGCGCGCGCGTGCATGTGATCTGTGGGTTTGCGTGAGCATGTTCCTGTATGTGCCATGCATTTGTATGCATGTATGTCTGTAAATATGGGCGTACACGCATGTGTGTGTGTGTGTGTGTGTGTGTGTGTGTGTGTGTGTGTGCATGTGCGCGCGCAAGCGCGTGTGTGCGTGCATGCGCGTTTTAGTGCGCGAACTCATGCATAGGTACGCGTGTGCGCGTGCGTGTGTGTGCGCCTGTGTGTGTGTGTGTGTGTGTGTGTGTGCGCGCGCGCGTGCGTGTGCGTGCGCACGTGCGTGCGTGCGCGCGCGCGCGCGCGCGTGTGTGTGTGTGTGTGTGTGTGTGCGCGCGCGCGCGCGTGCTTTTGATTATTTGTGGGAAACGAATGTCCGGAAGATGACATCGTTATTATATATCAGTAACAACAACAATAACAACAACAGCACCGTCAAAGGGCGGGGGTAGAGAGGAAGGATGGAAGGTGGAGATGGACTTACGCCTTGCAGGCAGGTCCGCAGACAGTGCCAGCCAGAGGGGCGGCAGGTCCCAGGATAGTGGAGGCGCTTCCCACACAGGTAGTCACACAAGCCGACTCCGTCATGCCCGAGTCAATCAAGGGGATCAGCTGCTTGTACACGTCGTCGAAGTTGACTGGAAGAAGATAGAACATGATGAATCACACAACCGAGACTTTTATCATCAATGCGTTGTGCAAGACCGGGTCGACATCAAAGCGAGCATCAAGGCAGTTCAGGCAATAAAAAAAAACCAAAACAACAACAAAAATACCACAACAAAATGAAAACACCTGTCATTTTCAAAACCGTCACAGCTATAGAAGTTTGCGAAGAAACATGTGATTGACAACAATATTGCTTAACAGTTCCTTGGATATAGTGCAAATATTTGCTACCCTTATCCAGTAAACTCTGTCGGTTTTATGCCTATACAAAACCGACAAAACTGAAGGAACCTGGTAAACAGTTCGTCAGTGAGGTGCCCCAGTGACTGTCCACGGTTTAACCTTTACTGTGCGTCCCGGGTTTTCCATGGCCCAGTGACTGAATAAAAACATCATATCTTATGAACGGACAGAGCAGAGCTATGCTCACAAAATGTTAGGATTTTATCAACAATCTTAATAGCCGTTGGTCACAGAAATTTCACGTATGGGCATAATCAATTATCAGCGTGAATAGTCGCGGTTCCCCAAGAAACTACATTTTAATGGGTCGCACATGACCCACGCCATCGGGTGGAGAATAAGCTGCTGAACCACCCTCTATCAGGTGTGGGTCTTACAAGACCCATGCGATCTGAATAAGGATAAGCAACAAGAAAAGCCTCTACAAAGTGTGTGGGTCTTGGGCGACCCGCACGATCGGGTCCGTGCAGTCAAAAGCATCATCCGGTGAAGGTTAAGAGGGGAGAAGACCCAGAACATCCAAGTGATGTTCCTGGCGTGCAACAGTATAGTGAGTCAATTGAAAAGTTGTCAAATTACAAATTTGTTACGCGATGTCAGGTGCTTGTGTTCTTTAGTGGGGTCACCGCCAGGGAATCGAGTTTCAACAGCGTCTAAAACAAGTACAGTCAAGTTATTACCATATCACACTGGTAATGTCAGATGCGCTTAGATTTCGCTTTGTACAAAGAACGTAACGTTCTCTAACAGCGACAGTAGTGACCTTTGCTAAAACAAAGAAAGTCTGGCGAATAAATATCGCATTTTTTTTTCTTTTACTCAAGAACACATTTCAAACAACCAAGAAAAACGAAAATGGAAAAAGCCCAAATCCTATAAAGTATTATACCTTCGCACAGCATACAACTTGTGTAAAAGATACGATCAATCTTGGCATATCCCTCGGATGCCATACTGGAATCTGTTCCGGAAGCCTGAACTTATTGGCGGGCGCTTGCTTGGAATATGTCAACATCCGAGTTTTACAGAAAATACGTACAGCGTTAGGGCCTACACATCAGTACACAAAGCCGAATGCAAGCTGTGCATACAGATAGAGACAGCGGATTGCTAAATAATGACTAAATACAAAAGAAATAGTAGATGTCTTTTGAAAAAATACATGCACACATACAATTACTAAATAAATCTATTGCTATTTTGCTGCAGAGTCTAACGTATGTCTGGTTGTTGTTCTTGCTGTTGCTGTTCTTTAATCCAACCAGCTATTACTCCAGTCTTTTTCATCCATCCTGTCTGAAGAAATGAAAGAGAAAGTAAAATTGTTTGGTTTCGTACTTTCAGTTACAACGGAGAGCTTTCAAAGGCATTCAATATTTTCAACTTTTGTCTGCAGCATGGAAGCATATAGTAATACTTTCCCTGGAACGAATACGCAGGGGTAAACGTTTTGGACTGGTTAATGTTTTAGAAGGAATAGACCGCAGTGAAGACGATAGAAAGAAACTGGCGTGTCATGAGTGTCAATGTTACTTAAGACCAGGGACGTATATCTAAGTCCTCATTCCCGACAAGAGAACTGAACTGTAAGGCCGGGACAGCATTCTGTCAAATGATGACTGTATAACAGAAGTGGGACACTGAGCAGACTGTATAGATCTTTATCAAAGGAGAACATCGGTGACAGTCGACGTCGAAACTAAAAAATCATATTGCAAGAATGCAGGACCTATGCTAGTAAAGAACATGGGGACCTGACATTCACGCAGATTCCCAAGGTAAAGAACACAGCAGGTACGACTGATCCATGCCAAAGAACACACACAGGTATGCAGAATCCAGAATCCAGCGAAAGAATATAAAGAGCAAAGATGCGTGGACGACAAAAAAAAATTGGCTTCCATTGCGAAGGAAGACTGTCACACCACCACTACGATGCAGGAACTAAGACGCACATAGAATCAAGTTTTTGACTGGAGGTCGGCAATATGTAACGGAAGGGAGCGTGTCACTGGTCCCAAGGTTCATTGGTCCCAAGGTTCGTTGGTCCCAAGGTTCATTGGTCCCAAGGTTCATTGGTCCCAAGGTTCATTAGTCCCAAGGTTCGTTGATCCTAAGGCTCGTTGGTCCCAAGGTCCGTTGGCCCCAAGATCCGTTGGTCCCAAGGTTCATCGGTCCCAAGGTCCGTTGGTCCAAAGGTCCTACCGTATATTACACAGATTTATTGACCTTGGACCAATTGACCTTGGGACCAATGGACCTTGGGACCGACGGACCTTGGGACCAATGGATCTTGGGGCCAACAGACCTTGGGCCACGGACCTTGGGACCAATGGACCTTGGAACCAATGGCATGACCCCGTAACAGAACGTTCCAGAAGGGATCGAGCATACGAGTGAAAAAAAAATTGCATCTGAACTTAGACCTACCCTACTTCAGAGCAGATCACCTGTTCGCACACCATTAATTTTGTCAGCGGCTGAAATTCCAATCAGTCTCCAAGATATCATGTAAAATACAATGTTAATACAAAATGAACTCATTTATTACTTACTTTTCAACAAATTTGAAACCGTGTGATCGCGTTAACGACATGCTGCAAAGTAGGACACAAACAACAGTTCAAGATGTGTGTATGTGTGTGTGTGTGTGTGTGCAATTTGAGCTTTTAAATGTATTTTACGATGAAGAGCAAAAGTTCGCAAGTAAAAAAAGAGTCAGCAATTCAGTTGCAGTAGATCTAGTTGCAAAGTGAGACGACTGCAGATGGAAATCAAACAAATCTTAAATAAACGTTAGTGAACCGCCAAGAGAAAGGTGGACAAACGAGCCACAAGACAAAACACGGCGCGTTTCGACCTCTTAGGTCTTCGTCAGGCAAGACACAAACAAATAGGACAATGAAAATGAACGAGTTTGTAACTTAGCTTGATTCTCTTCAGCGCAAGGTAGGCGCTGAATGAAAACGAGGCAGTTAGTCAGTTGCAGTTTGATGTCGCCGCGAGGCATGTGAGAGTGTGTCGTGTGCTTCCCGTGACCAGCCGTAGCCGCAGTGTTAGCTTCATAAATCGAAATGTGTTCTAAAACACATTCACGATGTTTGTTTGTTTGCTTGTTTGCTTTTGTTTTTTTATATTGCTCTGGGTGGAAATGGAGACCGTGTACTCGAAATTTTACGACATTCTCATTTTGTTATGACTTCCATACATTCGTATCCGTGCTGGAAGCCGAAAAAAGCCCCCCCCCCCCCCCCCCCCCCCCCCCCCCCCCCCCCCCCCCCCCCCCCCCCCCCCTTTTTTTTTTTTTTTTCTTAAATTTTGTTAATCCAGACCAAGAAACCAGTGTAGCCCTGTGTCCTAGAAAACGTCATCATTTAATCCATCGTTGCATTGTAATCTGCTTGCGTGCCAATCTGCAGTCATGCAGATGACTTTCATCTTTCTCTTTCCATTTCACAGTTATCTGTTCGAGGGTTATACCGCACATCAGCTCAGTTTTGTCATCCTCGAAATCGGCTGAGGGGGGTGGGGGGTGGGGGGGGGGGGGAGGAGGGGGGGGGAGGAGGGAAGACCACAAAAGCCATTACCACGTTAACAGCATATGTGATGAGCCCTTTCTGCTTTAAAACTAAAGGATGTATTATTCACCTTTTTTTCACTCAGATGCCAGCCTCCCTGCTGAACAAGACGTTACTTACTGTGCAGGCCGTGGGTGAGTTTGTTGAAGGAGTCCACGGCCTGGTTGAAGGTGTGGGTCAGGGCGTCGGCCGCCTGGTGGAACAGGTGGGCGATGCTCTCGATGAACCGCTTGTCGTGGATGTGTCGGGGAGCGGCCGAGGCCACAGCGACCAGGAGAGTCAGAGCCAGCACTGCCTTCATTGTGTCCGCTGCACAGGCCCCTCAGCAGTCAGAGGTACTTCCAACCGTTACACCGTTACACCTCGCCTCTCACCTTACCCACCCCCCCTCCCCATCCCCTCCCTCCTCCCGACAAACACATCTGAAACCCCGTTCAATCTCCCTCTTCAATCTTTCCATCCCTTTCCTCGCACGCAGAGCAGAGAGAGAGAGAGAGAGAGAGAGAGAGAGAGAGAGAGAGAGAGAGAGAGAGAGAGAGAGTTAAAGAAATCAAACGTAGCAAAAATGCATGACAGAAGAAAGACAGACAATCTTAACAAATCTTAAATAATGTCAGCGAACCGCCCCAGAGAAACGTGGACAAACGAGTCACAAGACAAACCACAACGCGTTTCGACCTCTTAGGTCTTCTTCAGGTGCAACAAAAATGAAACAAATAACGAAAATGCACTTAGCTTTGATCGTTTCTGTGTTCAGCGCAAGAAACATCAACAAACAATGATCTAGTGAGAGAGATAGACAGACAGACAGACAGGCAGACAGAGAAAGAGAGAGACGACAGACAGATAGACAGACAGACAGAGAGAAACAGAGGATTAAAAAAAACTAGAAAAAAATAATTGGAAAGAAATAAAGAAAGAAAAGAATGAACGAAGAAAGCATAAAAAAAAAAAAACTTAACGCACAATCTATCATAATAATAACATGAAAAAAGACGTCTATGTGAGTTGAAAGCAACGACAGACAATAAAATGTACTAAAAGGAAATGAAATAAGTAAGCAAGTGACCGAAACTAGAGATGAACGAAAACTGCAGCCAGAATCGGTCAGCACTACCTTTTGACCAGTGAACCACCGTGTTCTTTGTCCAGCTCCGCCCAGGACTTTATATACCTCACTGTCCAGTGATAGGTCACGCACAGATGTGGGTACTCCCGTGCCCTTGCCAATTTCTACTGGTCACGATCGATGTTAGATTGCCGATCCTAGGCCTTTCAACCTGCAGTTAAAATCATGTGCATGGAACTAGTTCAAGAATCTACCCTCAGACATAGGCCTATAGATTGCAGTTCAGTTCTAGTTCATTGACTGCGTTCATCCGCTCTTTGTCTTGTCTTTGTTTGTTTGTTGTTGTTGTTGTTGTTGTTGTTGTCGTCGTACTCTGGCTTTAAGACTCCAGGGATCATCCGAACAGCCCAAGCACTTAAACACTATTGTCCAAATGCATCAGCTGGGGATGAGAACATTACGTGTGTGACCATTTTTGATTACCCCGCAAAGTGGGCAGCCACACTCTGACTTCGGAGGATTCTGGAGACTGATGGCGGTATGCTAGGAGCTTGTCACGACTGAAGACAATCCCCACCTAACTGTGCTGAGCAGAACAACATTTTGATGTAGCCTTGGTGTTCTAGCCTGTTTCAGTTGGACTGACACAGCCTTAAGCCAAGGCACTGTGTCTTGTCATTTTTCTTTCCCTTTGGCGTTGTTGATGTTGTAACTGTTGTTGCATCGTCAGTTTTATTGTTGGTGGTGGTGGTGGTCTTCTTTCTCCTCTCTTCTTGTTTTTTTTTTCTCCCCCTGTTTCTTTGTTCTTCTGTTGTTTCCTCCTCCTCTTCCTCCACTTCCTCCTTCTCCTCCTCGTCCCCCTTCTTCTCAAACTCTTCATCTTTTTTCCACTGGATTGCTAGGTTGTAAACAACATAGACTGAAACTGAAGTTCTCTTCAGGTGTTTTTTTTTTTTTTTGTTTTTTTTAACTTCCTCCTTTTCCTTTTTTCCTTTTTTTCTTGTTCCTACCTATCACCATCCTCTCCCTACTCACCCTTCTTCTTTCATCCATAATGTGTAAAAATAATAATAATAATAATAATAAAAGTCATTGAATTACTAGATCTAAGATTTTTTCACGAAGCAAGAAAGTACTATTTAAATCCTAGATCAATCACTTTCAGGTTTATTCTCTCGAAGACTATACTCTCTCGAAGACTATACTAGCACCTTTTTAGTTACGTAAGCGGCTTTCATTGTCATTGCTGTGGTTCTAGTGTATGTGATTTTCTTTCACTTCCTTTTTTTTCAGATATAAATTTTTTTTGATGGTCAATTTTTGGCCTTCCTGTCCTGTTAAAAAAAAAAAAAAATTATTTCCTATTGTTGGCTGTAAAAAAAGCTCGACGGTCGCTCCCACCATGCAGAGAACGTTACTATTTTACTATTTTTTGATGCGGGGGGAAGGGGTGGGGATGAATAGTGTATATATATATGTGTGTGTGTGTGTGTGTGTGTGTGTGAAATAAATGCGGGTGTCAAGGGATCGAAACCTCTCACAAAAGGCCTTAAGGGCTTTAGAGCAAACGAATGCCGCACGTAGTGGGGAAATAGATGATGGGCCGATTAGCAGTACTCGCTCACCTAGCGCATACAGTCGAACTGTGTCAAGGAGGTTGAAGTGGTCAGGTAATAGATGGCACCTAAGGTAGCCAGGACTCTCCCGAGTTCGAACCTTCCTGATAGCAAAAGGGAGGGAAAGGTAACCACTAGAACGTCGCAGCATCGAGTAGGCGCTAAATACTCAGTCAGCTGAGGTCGCTTCATAAACAGACCTTGAAGAGCAGGAGTCTTGGGCTCGTTTAGATGGTATTTGCCGTAGAGCACTGTGTTGAGGCTTTGTCAGGCTTGTTAAATGCGCGTGGACGTTGATGTCGTCGTAACTTTCTCTAGGATAATTACTGTGTTAAAGTGGCTCTCGGAGTAGGCTGGAATTTTCGATGTCCATTTGGTGCCAAAGTGGCTGTTTCCTAAGGAAGTAGGTAGGGATGTGTGTAAATGCTGATGCGTGGAAGAATGTAGCGAAAGGAGAATTCAGTGTACTTGTGAACAAGGTGATGGAGAAGCAACATGGACAAAGGCATGACCCAAAGGGAAATCCCTTGTTCCATCCTTACTGAGGGAGAATAACGTGACGGGAGAGGAGAGGAACACCACGAGAGAGAGAGAGAGAGAGAGAGAGAGAGAGAGAGAGAGAGAGAGAGAGAGAGAGAGAGAGAGAGAGAGAGAAGAGTAAGCAGGACACAGGAGGATTGAGAAACACGTGGTCTGGGAGACAGAAGAGACAGCAAGATCTTATGGGTAAAAGACAAGCTGAAAAAGAAAAGATTGAGTTTGACGCCCAGAGGTGGGTGAAAGAGACAACGAAGAAGATTTTTACGTCGAGTTCCCAGAGACGACCACGAAGACCCAGTCCTGAAACCTGGAGCCAGTCAACCAAGGGAATCACCATCATCCAGTGCTGAAGAAAAACTTGAAGAGACTTGTTTAAGAACTGTGGTGTGGTGTGAAAGTATGGTTGTGTGTGTAAAATCTGGCCAGGTTAGAAAGCCATTCTATTTAACCCGGGATTAGGAAGTATTAATCTTTTATGTTTTAGATTATTCCATTTTGTGTAATTGGATTTTTCATGTGTAATTACAAGTATAATAGAAATTGTATTTCTTGTTCTCAGTCGTGTTAGGAGAGAAACGAATGCGTGACATCCCACTACCAGAGAGAGGTGAATGTTTAGTGGGTGCATGAGTGTGCATATGCGTGTATGAGTGCAGAGATAACCTTGGTGTCTTAAGCCTGACCGATAATACATCAAACTTAGTGCAACTTAAACAGTACCATCATGATTTCCTCCGTCAAGGACAGCGGGGCAGAATTAAACAAGATTTCTTTTTTGACTTACTTATGTCAAAATAGATAGATAGATAGATAGATATAGATAGATAGATAGATAGATAGATAGATAGATACTGGATGAATGGATGGACAGATGGAAGGATGAATGAATGGATAGACAGACAGATCATTTAGATAGACAGATTAACATATACATAGATAGATATATAGAGAGGTGGTAGATAGATGGATAAGTTGAAAGATACCCTAAATTCATAAACAGATAGAAACATAAATACATTGGATACATAAATACTTAGAGATAGAGAGATGTGTGTGTGTGTGTGTTGTGTGTGCGTGTGTGGTGTGTGTGTGTGTGTGTGTGTGGTGTGTGTTGTGTGGTGTGTGTGTGTGTGTGTGTGTACACATTACATTTAAAAATTACACATATGGGG
>JADBJO010009527.1:0-42989 GCA_016801955.1 Conus betulinus | reverse complement strand
TTAGTTTTGAGAGGCAGGGGAGTTTACAGCTCGCCCCGCAGCTGCAGAGGCCAAGCCGTGAATGCAGGTCAGGGAAAGGGGTGTTTTGCTGCAGGCCGCTCCCCACCAGCCAGCTAACCGGGCTGTACTCGGCGAACTGAATGTCATCTGTGCATAGCTGGTCTGGCAGCAATGTGTTCGGCATTGTTGAGCGGCCATTACAAGTGGGGCTGTTGGTTTGATAATTAGTGGTGTCATGAAAAATGTAATATATCTGCACTCTTGAGATGACTGAACTGGCGAATTCCCCACAATTCTTTCAATACCAAACTCGACTAGGTTTATTTTCCTGTAGATAACGTAGATATGGCATGAAAGCTTGTACGCAAGTTGTCAGGCAATATTAGACAATGACAACACACACAAATTGTGCAAAATTACGTCATTACCTTCTGGGAATTTAATTTACCCTAGTTAACTAGTACACAAGTTTGATACATGCCTCTGCTCAGACTACAGCAACCAAAATGTTGGATTAGAAATGTGTAAGCCTTGTTTGTTTGCCCTTTCACTAGCTTCATGTCTTTTTCCATGAAAACCTCATCAATGTGATCCCTTGTTGAGACAACTCTTTATCATTTTTAAACTTGCATTTGCACCAAAAATGCTTTGGTGTTTGGAGAACAGATCAAAGTGCATTTATTTTATCTGATGTTTAAAGATTCAGAGATCACTTTTTAAAATTAGAAAAAAAAGAAAGTTTTTGGTGGCTTTCCCCATTGTGGAAAATGTTCATTACAAGACTTTGATGATAACCCAACATTGGTGTTAACCCAACATTATTGATCCATCTACTTTGATATGGTTTGGATTATCTTACGTGTAAGCTTTAACGTGCGTTGCTTGAATGTTTCTCTTTCCATCTTTTTTTTTTTTCTTTAAATCAAAGCAGTCAACATTTAAAGACACTCTTTGAAGTTGTAGGAAGGCAGAAATATCGAGCAATTATGGTGTAATTGTATTTGAAGGAGTGAATTCGTTGTTTGGAAACTGGTGAAAAAAGGTGTCAGTAAGGAACTGTCCGTAGCCAACCAAACTGTGACCACACTCGTTCTGTTGTGTGCAGGTCATGTCTGGGGTGATCCCTGCGAGTTTGGATCTCTGGCGGTGCTCAACACTGTCTGGACACGTCACCTGGCTGCCAAGTTTGGGCCCAGCCACGCCCATGAGGCTGAGCTGGGTCAGGGACTCATGGCCTCCTTCGTCTGGCTGGCTGCGCAGGCCTACCACCAAGGTAATCTGGTCACTTCATGGTCAGGTAAGGTAATGTTGCTTATAGCCCAGCCAACAGCAAAGGCCATATCAGGGGCTGTCACTGTGTTAAACAACTCACAAGTCATTAAAAAAAAAAAAGAAAGAAAAAAAAAACCCCACCTCATTTGCACAGCCTTTTAAAATGCACCTTCTAAAAACACACTGGAAATTTAGTTAAAATCTTGCTTCTGTAAAAATCTGAGGTCAGGTGAAAAATGTAAATCTCTTTTCAGAAATCAGAGATCACATCAAATGGGGGTCATCTCTGAACAGGGTTTTCAGGCGACTTCATGGTGTGTGTGTGTGTGTATGTGTGTGTGTGTGTGTGTGTGTGTGTGTGTGTGTGTGTGTGTGTGTGTGTGAGAGAGAGAGAGAGAGAGAGAGATCAGCGTGTTAGTTTGTGAGGAGACGCCCAGTTCTGCCAAGCTGTGAATTTGAAATGAAAAGGTTAACTGGCACAGGGTATGCTCATTGAAGATCCTTGAAAGCCCATGACATTTGAGATCTCCATTCCAAGACCTTGAAAATCTTTTGAGATTTGAAAACTCACATCACAAGATTTTCAGTAATCTTTGACTTTACGATTTGAAAACCCCAGTGTCCTATGACATGGAAAGTAATATTTGAAACCTCCAATTCCAAGGCCAATTCGCTGTCTGTGTGTATGTGTGTGTGTGCGTGTGCATGTGTGTGTGTGTGTGTGTGTGTGTGTGTGTGTGTGTGTGTGTGATTTTCACCTGTACCTGTTTTGTGCAATGTATGACATACTAATGCTAGCTTTGATAGTGTCATGATGTCGATCTTTTTGTCTTTCCACACTGGTTCATTCCAATAGTGATTGTTCCCCCCCTGACCCTGGATGTTGCAGGCTTCAGCACGCTGGTTGACGTGACCTATCCACTGACCACCCAAACCATCCTGACAGAGACGGTCAGACCTGGCAGTTCCCTGGCCTACCAGCTCAACACCCTGGAGCTGTGGAAGGATGAGGAGGCCAACCCGCTGGTCAACCTGTGCTGGGAGGGCCCTCGCAGTCAGCTGTATGAGGCCGTGGAGGGGGGCCAGGTGCGGGGCTTCAACCCAGAGGTGCTGAAGCAGCTCATCGCCTGTCTGGCTCTGGCGCCGGCTGATCGACCCTACAACCTCAGGCCGACGCTGCCGTCCTCAGCTGCGAATCCCAGGGACAAAGAAGAGTTTGTTCCCCTGAAACAGGAGGAGAAGGAGATAGTTGTGGATGAAGACAAGTATGTGATTGAGTGAGGTGAATTTGTGGTTAGGATAGACACTTTTCAGCAGCTAAACAGAGGTAAACCAAGCACATTGAAAGGCACCAGTGTCAGTCAAGCAGCTGTTTTGGAAGGCGGTTGTTCTACAAAAGTGAAAAACAGAGAAAAAGAATGTGTGAACTGATCCATCGCAGTTTTAGTTAGTCATCTGTAGTGGAGGTTCTGCCACAGCAACATCCTCAGCATCATCTTTCTTCTGCAAGATGTTTACCACTGGGAAGTGGCAGATTGCTTTTATGATTTATGTGGAATTTGAAAAGTTAGTTGATTGTGTTTGTTTTGTATTGAGTGAGGACTGGAAAATAGTTTTTGATTTTGACTGGGATGAATAAAACTCTGATGGTAACTGTGAGACTTTTGACTGTATGTTAGAATAATTGGATGGAACTGGTAAATGAAGTGTGAGATTTATGAGTATATTATGATGTTAAGATGTATTTATAACAATAGTGGAGATCATTTGACAGTGATGGCACTAACAGGCACTAAAATATGTCTGTTCTCTCTGCAGTGTCACAAGACTTGCCGGCAGAAGCCCTATGCAAGCTTATCTCTCCTTGGGCTTTCACTCCCATGATTTTTAGATTAGGAGGTATTCTGAGTTTGTTTCTTTTTTTTTTCCCTTGAAATTGAAAATGAAATATTTCATTCACATGTAAGATATTTGGAGTACAGGGTGTATGTATTTAATTATATCTTAAAAAAGAAAAAAGACTGAAGCTCTGTTTGCCAATTGTTATAAAATCCAAAACTACTATCAGCTGCACTTAACATTACCTGAATTATAGATCAGCTTACTGGACCTTTTTGCAGGGAACAAAAGAAAAAGGGAAAGGCTGAAAAATGTTCTTATCAAATATGCCAAAGTCTCTCTGTGAACATCTTATAACAAACCTCAAAAGCCCCAGACACTTGGTGTAATAACTCCGAATGCCAACAAATATAACTCAATACAATCTCCATGTTGTGTTTTTTTTGCAGACCATCAGCTCTTAACGTTTGTGCCCATCAATTACAGTGAACCAAATACATTCATTAATGGAGGAAAAGTTGGTCTGGAAGACATTTCTGTTCCAGGTTGATGCAAAAACATACAAGGAAAAAGTCTAGAAAATTAGAAGATGTATGTGAAAAAACATCAAGCCTTGTAAGTTGTATCCATCATCTTAAATTAAACTTGAGACCGTCTGATTTTGAACAAAGCTGTTTGCCAGAGTATTGACCTCCACTGTTAAAGAAAAAAAAGATCTGCTAATAAAAGGCATTTTGTTTTTTTTTTTTAAACATACAAATTCAAACAAAAAGCTTAATGTAACTTTTCTTGTTACAGCACTGAAGACTGTAATCTTCCCTTTTCACTGGATGAATTGAAATCAGCTCTTCAAACCTGTAGTGATTCTGCCCTTGGCCTTGACATCCATTACCAACAGCTGAAACATGTCCCAGACATACACACTATCTTTGAGGATGCTCAGATTTGAAAAGATGAAAAAAAAAAAACAAACAAACAAAAAACAGAACAAAAATCTTCTACATTTCGGTCATAGACTGTCTTCAGTTCTGAAGAAGTTCTATGACCATAACATTGAAGATTTTTGTTCTGGTTTTGTTTTCAGTTTGTTTTTGTTATTTTTTTAGTGGTGGTGGTGGTTTTTCTATTTCAAAATCTTCTGAGCATCCTCAAAGATAGTTTGCATTGTCGATGGTCAAATATCATTTCTGTATGTCCCAGGAGGTTGTCTTCAGGTTCTTTTAAAAGTGTACATACAATCTTATCTGGTCTGCAGGGTACTTTCCCCCCCCCCACCCCTCCTCCTCAATCCTTCATGAAACAACCATCTGCAATGCTTTATTAATAGTTCGTCTCAGCAATCTTTTTTTTTTTTTAATCCTGGAATCTTTTTTTTTTCTTTTTAAACCAGGAGAAAGCTTATGACACCACATGGAAATTTGGCATCAGCATGGATCTGGGTTTTTGATGCCATCCATCACTTTTCATTGAAAATAACCTGTCAGCTGATTGGCAGTTTCAAGTTTGTGTTGGTGCCATCCACGAGCAGAGGCAGAGTGTACCTCAGGGCAGCATCCTTTCCCCTGTTCTCTTCAGCAGTAAAGTCAGCACTCTAGCAAATGTTCTGAGTTCTGTCTGTTTGTTTCTGACTTTGCACTCTACACAGTTAACGCCAGATATGCTGGCATACAAGGTCAGCTCCAACTTTGGGTGGACAAGATCTGATAGTGGGTTTGATGACATTGGATTTAGTTTTTCAAACTCAGCATGTTCACTTTCACAACTTTCGACAGCACTTTGCTGACCTTGAAACTTTTTTTTCTTTTGCTCTTAATAAATCAACAGTTCCAGCTATGACGGAAGCCGACTGCTGGGAGTAATATTTGACGAAATACTCAGCTTAAAAAGTCACTTCCAGCACCTGAAACTTCTCATCAGAAAGCATTGAACATTCTCTGAGTCATGGCTAAAAGTGTGCAGACTTACATGTCAGCCAACACCCTACAACAGATTCCATGGAAACTTTGTTCAGATGTCTTCCACCATTTGTAATCTTTATGTTCTTTAAAGAGATGAATATTTTCTTACCTGATCAACAATTAAATGGAAGAAAGATTTTTTGTTAGCACTTTTTGCATGTTTAAAGATTTGAAAAAGAAAAAAAAACTTTCTAAGGAACTGACTTTGACAAGGAGATGGCCTGTTGTTATGAAGGTCTGGAGGTAGTGGTGTAGACAATGGCTTGCACTGCTGTCAGTCACTTTTTTTCTTGTAATCTTGCAGCAATAAAAGAGTACAGTTTGGGAAAGATGAGGTTGGGGAAGATCACTGACTGGGAAGATTAACCAGAATAAGGTCAGTCACTGGGTCAGTCATCGATGACAAAATAGATATCACGAAAGAATCATTGGTGTACATATAGATATCTCGGTCAGCGGGAAAGATATCACCTAGCCCACAAATGTAATACACCTTTGGGACTGACCGGTGTACTGGTCACCCTAGACAAAACACTTTTTTGATTGCTACTATGGTATATCCAGTGTCATGCAACGTGTTCACTGGCTGGTTGTTGATGTAACCTGAAAAGAAAGTTTACAGAGCTGCGTCCCATTTCTGTCGATACCAAAACTTTGCAAGCAAAAGATTGTCACATCCCTCAGGAGACGCTGAGCTTTGAAAAGACCCGTGCCATCAAACCTCGTACATTGAGTGTGTCACAAGTTCCCTCCCTTGGCAACTTGCTGGCTTTTTACCCTTACAAGACCAAATTATATGGATCATCACGTCCTCTGCCAGAAACACCACTTGACTGTAGAGGGAAAGAAAAAAAAGAGGGAGAGATGGCAGAACAGTTTGGTCGAGACTGGCCAGAAAAATTCTTTGGGGATGGAAACCTAACCCTGCACCACGTTCAACTCCATGTTCTGGACTGTCAAACCTCACGCCGTCTCTGGATCGTGCAAGCATGGTAAGATGCGCAGCTCACCAGATACAGCTCACCAGACTGACAGATCACGTCAGTGTCAGAGAAATGTTTCTCACGTAGGCGAATTGCTAAGTCCTTACAGACAGACTGGAGCACTGTTCATGCAGAACATCTCTCAGTGTGTCATTGTCCTTTCAGGTTCAAGGAGATCCGCCTGTCCCAAAAGAGTCAAAGATGAGTCAAGTAAGCAGGAAAAGATTCGTGTGTCTTTGGTCATGCATGCTGGAATTCCTCATAAAATCCATCAGCTGTGCACTAAGAATTCCATAGAAAATGTTCCTTTAGCACGTCATACGTCACCGATCCAGACACGCACAAAGAATAAAAGAAAGCAAGGTCTGAGCCCCAAAGAGAAGCAGAGAAATGTATAGGCCAGTGGCAAGAATGCATCAATGTCGCCATGTGTCTTTCTAAGAACAGGAAGACAGGGAATACACTTTAGGTCTTGGGGCAAAGTTTGAGGGATAGGTGTGCTAGTACTGCGAGCAGCAGCCTCCTTACTTTCAAGTTTGAGTACTTTAAGCTCAAATTCTATGCTCTCTCTTTCTGTTGTGTGTCTATTTCCATTTTCTGTTTTTCTAAATCAGACTGGCATTTTGCTGTAAGTTTAACAGTGGGTACTTTAACCTCAGACTCGGCTTTATCACAAGCCATTTTAGAATCTGCTGCTGCTTTTATCAGTTGACTATTTAGTGCCCCTCCCTTTTAAAGTTTGATCTCCCGTTCGATTACATTGTCGATGTCAGTCTGAACTGCATCTATCTCTAACATCAGAACATCCTTCAGACAACTCCATTGGAAAATAATGCCAAATCCCAAAGAGGAAGAAGAAGAAGAAGACACAAACAGCATGCAAGTGATGCAATGAAATGACTGACATGATTTCATGAATCTATAATCACAAAAAGAGAAAGAAAATGTGCATATGTCCCAGTTCTGACCTTTTTCGCAACAGCCAAATAAAAATACAAGACAACAACAATAACAAAGAAAAAAAAAAAAGGGGGGGGGGGGGGGGGGGGGAGGAAGATTTTATTCACAGCCCCTTTTCCTTAAGTATATTATTTATTTATTGTTTTGCTTTGTTTTTGTTTTTAGTCTGTTAGCAGCATACAAAGAGGATGAGATTCCAATCAAGAGCTTATCCCTTTTTTTACTCAAGATCGACTTCAAATCAGTCACACTACTTAGACAAGGGTACCACAATCATACTCTTACATGAATAAAATAAATATTCCTTTGTCTGGTCCTTCAGCATTTTCCGTTTTCTTTTCTTTCTTCTTACTTTTTTTTTTAACAACAATAATACTTTCATAAAAAAAGACCCCCCCCCCCCCCCCCTTGGGATGGATGGAATGTGTGTAAATGTGGATATTGCTGGAAGAAACTTGTAAGAACAGCAAACCCACGGGGTACATGCAAGTTTAACAAGGTTGTTTCTCCATACTCCATGCAGAAGAGCGCACGGGGGGGGGGGGGGGGGGGGGGGGGGGGGGGGGGGGGGGGGGGGGGGGGGGGGGGGGGGGGGGATGGATGGAATGTGTGTAAATGTGGATATTGCTGGAAGAAACTTGTAAGAACAGTTCCGTCGTGTTTATGGCCTTTGATTGGCACCTGCCACGTATCCATCCAGATCCAGAAAAAAAAAATGGATGTAAATACAACACACTCAGTCATTCTCGTATACTACGTTGCATGTTGATACAAGACCAGCAAGGCAGGTGAAGGCCAGACAATCAACCCATCCTTACTTTTTTCTTCTTCCCTCTCCCTCCTTCCGTCCCCCCAATATACAAAAAAAAAAAGGAAGCCCCTCTTCTGCTCGAAATGCACAGGGAGAAGGGAGGTAAAGACGAGAGGCAGTACCTTAAAAAAAAAAAAAAAAAAACATCCCTCGGCACTTCAGATTCTATTTCCACCAGAGGATTACCCATGTAACTGGAGGCAGAAAGGAACAAAGCCACAAAACAACCATGGGGCATACGGGGGGGTGGGGAGGAGTTTATCCTACAAAGTGCATGCACGACCCAACGTTACGGAGAAGAAGGGTGAAAGCGATACACGGGGTCGCCGCCATGTCACCGCGTCATCTGCGTGCAGGCGAATGTGGAACGACACGCGAGACAGCAGACTTCGAGGTCACTGTAAATTTCCCTGAAGGCCCTTCCACACGACAAATAACGGACTGTTCTTGTTTGTTAGGTGGATGTGCACATGCCTGTTACGGAGAAATTAAATCAAAAACAACCATTCAGACGAATGTGACACCGGACTGAACAATAAAGCCATGAAATAAAACCCAACTCTACGATACTTTTAATTCATGGGTTATTACAGAGAAATGAAATCTAAAACAACAGTTAAGACAAATGTGACACCAGGCTGAGCATAAAGCCATGAAATAAACCAACTCTGTTATACTCTGAATTCATGGATTATTATGGAGAAAATTAAATCTAAAACAACTATTAAGACAAATGTGACGCTGGTATGAACAATAAAGCCATCAAATAAACCAACACTAACATACTTCTAAGTCATGGATTATCAAGCATTGCTGCATCAAAGTGAACATTCGATATCATCAGTGTTATCCGCCTTGGGTTAAGGCTGTGTCAGACCAACTGACATAGGCTAGAACACCAAGGCTACATCAAAGTGTTGTTATGCTCAGCATAGTTATGCGGGGATTGTCTTCAGTTGTGACAAGCTTCTAGCATAACGTTATCAGTTTCCGAAATCCACCGAAGTCGGAGTGTGGCTGCCCATGTGGCGGGGTAATAAAAGAACGGTCATACATGTAATGTTCTCATCCCCAGCTGATGCATTTTTACCATAGTGTTCAAGTACTTCGGCTACTAGGGGACATACATATGACATGCACATATGGGACATATCACGCACATGCAGACACACATCTGTGGGCACACGTGCAGAAACAATTCAGTGTTTCACAAATAGCACATTTAATGTAATACATATATGCCATGTAATTATTCTTGTCTTTAAATATCTAAGGATTAAATCGAAATATCAATATAACATTCAGAGATGACATGCACACGCGTGCGTACTCACACGCGTGCGTACTCATACATATGCGTGCACATACCACACACACACACACACACACACACACACACACCACACACACACACACACACACACACACACACACACACACACACACACACATACACACATAAACGCGCGCGCGCGCGCGATGTGGATAGTTATCTTACATGCCACAAATGTTAAAAGTGAAATGGTTGTGGGAGAAACTTCCTTTGGCTTTTCATTAACTCAGAAGTCCTGTGTTGGCGCCCTTTCCGATGATAAAAGTTCACACCATTTTAACAGAATGTGCTGATCATCTGGGGCTACGGCTTGCCGTGCCTGTGTCTGTCGACAACTCGCCCGTAGCACAGTTCCTAAACACTGATTTGAAAAGGAATTTGAAGTAACTCCACCGGTCAACACGGACAATCAAATTACAAGACAAAACATGACGCGTTTCGACCTCTTAATCTTCTTCAGGCAAGATAAACAACATCCAGGACAATGAAAACGAAGAACGAATAATCACTTATCTTCTCGAATTTCGGCGCAGGATGGGCGTTTCATTGCCTTGGATATTTTTCTCTTTTTCTTTCTTTCTTTCTTTTTTTCTTGTTCTTAAATGCCTTGTGAGTTGACATCAACACGATGACAGCTCTGATATGGCCCTCTGCGGTCGGCTGGGCTATAAGCACTATTACCTTACCTATCTTGCGTGGAGAAGACCTAAGAGGTCGACACGCGTCATGTTTTGTCTTAGGCCTATACTTCTCGCCATCAAAGAAAAGTTGGATGTTATACGAGGTGTAGAAAGATGGACAAGGACTTCTGCGCCCATAAGCCAAGGTAAACTACCACCGGATCTGATCTCTGGAGGGCTAAAACGTTTTCCTGCCTTTCTTATTTATTTATTTATTTTAAACTATAACCAAAGTAAAGCTTCCATGTAACTTTGATGTTATGATAACAATAAGAATTTGATGCTTCGTTCAGGCTCTAACTAACTATTCATCAAGTAGATCTATTTACTGGCTTACCAGAGTTAAATAACATCATGCCGTTTCTCTTTCGGAGATAAAGATAATTTTTTTTTTTTTTTTTTAAACACGGATCGCTCAGGGGTGTCAACATTAGATTGATACATTTACCTCACATAATTTCGTGCCTTTCGTGTTGTTGACTTTTTAAAGGTTGCACCGATGCAGTTGTATATACAGTCTGCATCAATTATTAGAGCACAGTGACATTGTTTGACACAGCTTTTGAACGGTCACGTATCATGAGACTAAAAAGGAAGGGCGCTATTACCCCACCTTGGGGAATTCCCATCTCAAGCTTTCTGGAGGTTGAGTATGTCGCTCCCAGTCTGGCCACTGTTGTCCTGTTTGTGTATATATGAGTGTGTGCGTGCGTGCGTGCGTGTGCGTGCATGCGCGCGCGCGCGCGCGCGCGCGCGCGCGTGTGTGTGTGTGTCTGTGTGTGTGCGTGTGAAAGAGGAATCCGCATGTATCTTTTCGGCCCCTTTTGCATAGTTTCCCAGATTTCTGCATTGTCTCTGTGAGTCAAAGCTGTTTAGATATGTAGGTCAAGTAGCTTTAACAAGGTTGGGAGGCTGGATTCCAGAGAGAGAGAGAGAGAGAGAGAGAGAGAGAGAGAGAGAGAGAGAGGGAGAGAGAGAGAGAGAGAGAGTATCACGCATCTCAGAGAGATTGACTGATTGATTGATAATCTTTATTCCCAAGGGTAACAGATGAGGAAGAAAATGTTTGGGGTTTTTTTTGGGTTTTTTTTTTCCCGCCAGGTCCTTGTCCCAGTTAATAGTCTAAGGATAACAAATCAGAACGACCATGGCACAATATAGAACTAATTATAACAAGAACAGTGATGATTCATATTAGGAGAAAGAGAGAGAGAGAGAGAGAGAGAGAGAGAGAGAGAGAGAGAGAGAGTCTCTCACATACAGAGAGAGAGAGAGAGAGAGAGAGAGAGAGAGAGAGAGAGCAGCCATTTTGCCAACTCAGCACATGATCAAAACAGACCGGTTTCACCTTTCCCACGTGACCCTCCAACCGGCGTGAGTGTCCACTTCCGGTGGCTTCATCTGGACACTCAGCAGCCGGCTCATTAGCGGAAGTGACGGCTTCGCCATCAAGAACGGACTTCCGAGGGGAGGTCTGATGTACGCCCAAGTGCTTCGGTGAAGGAAGTGAGGTGATTGTAGTTCGACCGGCGACGTTTGGCACAAATGGAACGAAAACAGTTCATCCGACCAAGAGGGGTTGATATATGTACATAAACACACACACACAACAAACACATAACAAGTGTAAAGTGACGTTATTATATTTACAAAGGACACCACAAAACTTCTGGATATTTCGGCGAAAGCGCCTTTTTCAACAAACACAGGACAAGAGAGAAAAGAGATCAGAAACAATACTTCCCTTGCACAGCACAATCCACAATGTGTGTGTGTGTGTGTGTGTGTGTGTGTGTGTGTGTGTGTGTGTGTGTGTGTGTGTGTGTGTGTACTAGCAGGGGCACCCGGCATTGCCGGGGATATGAACATTCTTAGTTAATCAACGCGTCTGTGTCTAATGCAAAAATTGTGTATCAGGCTTTGCACGGTACAATCATTTTTCTGGCCCCTCTCATTCTTCCCTTTTCATTGTAAATTTCGAAATTAAAAAAATAACGGTTTTTAACGGTCAATGTTAACTTTCGGATCTTGAAAATTGTACATGATTGTTTAGCGTTTTAAAATTGCACATTTATATCGAATTTCTTCAAATATACTCTACATTTATAAAATAACGTTTTTTAACGGTCAATTTTAGATTTCGGTTCGTAAAAGTTGTATATCATTTTTCGGCGTTTAAAAAAACTGCACATGTATACCGAATTTAATCAAGAACAGCCTAAATTTTGAAAATAACGGTTTTTAACGGTCAAATCTAATGATTATAATGACTATCTAATGACCCTATGTTACCTGCTAGATGTTCCTGTAGGCTTATGTCAAGTTTGGTGGCGATCCGATGACTCTTGTGGCCGCCAACCTCACAAGATCGGGTTTTAAACAGTTTTTATAGGGTTTGGTGTTTTTAACGGTTTTTTACTGTTATAAATAACGTTTTTTTTTTCACTGCCAAATAACGGTTCTAATTTTCGAGAAGTAGCCCTGTACCTGTGCAATGTCACAACGGCTATTTGATGAAAAGCAGAGGAAAAAATGATGTCTTTGAAACCGTTATAACAGTTTTTTTTTTTTTACGGTTTTTAACGGTTTTTATTTTTTTTTTAGAGATTAGCCCAAAACCATCCTCGGGTCACAACAGACGTACCTGTCTAATTTCAAGAAGATCGGGTTTTAAAGAGTTTTTTATAGGGTTTGGTGTTTTAACGGTTTTTAAACTGTTATAAATAACGTTTTTTAACTGCCAAACAACGGTTCTAATTTTCGAGAAGTAGTCCTGTACCTGTGCAATGTCACACACGGGTATTTGATGAAAAGCAGAGGAAAAAAGATGTCTTTGAAACCGTTATAACAGTTTTTTTTTTAACGATTTTTAACGGTTTTATTTTTTTTAGATTAGCCCCAAACCATCCTCGGGTTACAACCGACGTACCTGCCAAGTTTCATTACAATCGGTTGAGCCGTTTTTGAGTCTATAGCGTACACACACACACAGACAGAATTTGCATCTTTTCATATTTTCTACTTTTCATAAGAAAATGTAGCTTGTTTTACTCTTTCATGATTTTGTTTTGCTTCTTAGGTAGCACCTTTGGTTGGTTTTTTGAAAGCTCAACAAACAAACTACGGTATTGCACACCAGCCTTTTTCTGGGATAGCATTTTTCTTAAAACAGAAAAGGCAGAGGAGTCAAATTACCACTCTGCGGTCACTGAGGAGAAAACAGTCAGGTTTCGAATACCGGTATCTGACCAGGAGATATATGTTAGTGAGTTTCCTCCTATATCTGACCAGGAGATATATGTTAGTGAGTTTCCTCCTTATTGGAGACTGTCTCCCATTTGGAGAATATAACCTTGCTGAAGGTTCATTTTGAGAAGCATTTAATATTCCCCACTCAAGCACATACTGTTAGTTAGGCAGAATCATCTACAACTGCAGATATGTATGCTTATTTTCCCCCTATTTCTTCAGTCTAAGACATAAGAGCAAGCTTTGTTTATAATTCAATATTTTTTTGCAACACTGAGCTGCGCTGCGCTGTAAGTTGCTGGAATGGTGCTCGGTACTTATCCTTGGAATTTTATTAGTTTATTTATATATATATATATATATATATATATATATATATATATATGTGTGTGTGTGTTAACAATAAAGAAATACAATAACTTTTTGATCAGTCTTCCACAGGCTATCTGCACCATTAGGTCAAGAAGTGCAATGATCGACATTTGTTACAGGTGAACCTTTAATGAAAGGAATAAAATCGCTGCAACTGTATCCAAATCATCTTAGTTTTATACATTCGACAATATAACGATGCACTTTTTGTGACAAGTTTGCCTGAAAGATTTTGACAAAGCATTAGTACTTGTAGTGTGCTTAGACAACGATAATGATATACAAGCAAAAAAGAAAAAAAAAACTTTTTGAAGAACATCCTTGAAAAACAACCTTAGTGCAGACAAAAATAAATTGCATTAAGTTTTCAATTTGGCTGCCATCGCATTGTTTATAGTAGGAGTCAGCTCTTAATTGTCCAAAATGAGAGCTATGATTCAGTGATAATTGATTTCACCTCAGTAAACAAGCAGCACATCTGTGTGTGATATAGTCAAGACTTGTAATTTTCCTTCATGATTTCTGGGTGGTATGAATAGTAATTTTCCAAAGAAAAGACGGAGATGTGCTATATCTGACAGAACATGTCTATTAATCCGCTCCTGAACTGTTCCACGAATGACTGAATATGTCCAGGATTTACACTGCTCAAACAAACCCAAAACTGTGGTTACATTATATACGTCTGAACTGTAAAGCCTTGTCAACATCTGGAAGCCTTCCACAATCCCACAGAGCTTAATGTCTCCTCCAATACCCGGAATCATTTTGATTATTTTAACTTGGACTTTTTCAAAGGCGCTGTATTTTTGAAATTCTCAGATTTCAAACCACAGAAAAGAATGGGTTTAACTTTCACATAAAAAAGAAATATGAAGACCCTATGAACTAGGAGCACTTTTGATTGTCAATTCAACTTTTTGATCCCTGCAACAGCTTTAAACGCTTCACCAGATAGAACATACACACATTTAGTCCATTTGAGTGTAGCTGAAAAAAAAAGACCCTAAGATAATTGTAACAAGGTTCACCTTTCAATTCATCTTTTAATCTTTCACAATTAAAGTACCATTGCAGTTTTGTTGTTGTTGTTGTTGTTGTTGTTGTTTGTTGTTGTTGTTGTCGTTGTTATAATAGAACCACCACTTTTAAACACTGCGATTTTTGCCAGTTTAACAGTTGGTATGGATGACACGTTACACATAGCATGCACCCTGCATGAGAAATTGAAAGAATGGAGGAAGTATGGAAACTGCGTGAACGATATTGACTGGGTGACACGGGAAATGACTGACTAAACAAAGTGTCACCAGGCAGCTCTTCAGTCGGCACTACCCAGGTAGGCAGCCCGTTGTGTACACGAGAATGTGGATTGTCAGCACCTAGAACCTTTGGCAAGTATCATTTTGTCTTATCCAAATGAACATTCAGTCCCAATCTTTCGCAGTGTATTTCAAGACATATAATTTTATTTTGCAATAGTAACACAGAGACAGAGGCAACTGCTTTGCCATCAGCATACATTAAAAGAAAAAACACCCCAATGGATCTCCCGAAGTACCAATATCTTGAGCGTCACAAACTAATCAGTTCAGACAGTAGTTCAAATAAGAATGCATGGAAAACAGAACGGGACTTAGGACTCACCCTTGTTGTACTCCTGACATACATGGAAAACATTCTGTAATGTTATCTTCGATACTGACGGCAGCTTTTAGCTTACATTTGTATACATCCTTTTCAGGGATTTGAACTCACACAACCCCGTAATTAATCCCGCATTCTTTTAAAAAGCCGTACATACACAAACGTTTCTGTCAACAATATGGAAAGCTGTTCACAAAAACGTGGAAAAACTGCCATCTTCCTTCGTCAAAGTATTTCGGCGCAAGTAATTGAATGAATGGCAAAAGTGTGTTGGTTGTGTGCGATCTTTCCAGAAATCAGCGCGAGTCTCCGGAATATATTCATGACTATAGCAGGAAACGGACCTTTCGTTGTTGTTGTTGTTGCTACTGATGTTCCTGTTTGTTGTTGTCGTTGCTGTAAATAACCAAACTGGACATACTGGTGACATTTAATGTCAAAGGCTCCGGTAATCATCTACGCATCCTCCACCGCCCTTTTTTCAGAGGAAAGATAATTGCCTTAGTCTAGATTTCAGGATGCCCCTATCGAACACCTTACTGAACAATGGGTGTAGAACTTTAACAAGTACAGTTTTCCCCTCGTGGTGAAGACCATCCGGGCCTGAAGCTTTGCCCAGTTTTATTCCTTCACTTGCGCCGAGTGACTCAGATTCGGATATCTCGTGATCAAGTTTAAAAAAATACTACACTCATTAGAAGGATTCTTGTAAAGTGCAGCCGTAATTTTTGTTTTTTTCTAAATCACAGTCTGCATTATCAAAGTTAAGTTCTGCTGTCGAGAAGGTTTTAAGATAAACCGTTTACCTACCGGACAATATTGAACTGGAGTGAGTCATTGTCACTGGATTACTCTTCGCCTAAATTATTTTGAATTTATGTCATTACACGCTCGATTTGGTTCGTTTAAAATGTCAGGATGGTGTCGTTCTCATTTGAAAGAGCAAATAGATCTTAAGGTCTTTTTCTTTTGATATCAAGATATTCTAGCGAATCTTCATGTCTATTTGTAAATCTGGTTTTACAACTGCCTGTTTCCATCTTGGTTTGTACTCTTGCCTTCCTGATCCCATTAGTGTGTTGTTCAAATGAAAGCGGAGTTTTTGGTTTTTCTTTTTATTTAGACCTTTTTTTTTCATGCTGCCCTTTGCATGAAGGAAACAATAAACTCCGAGACCGTGTGCACACTCTGATTAAGAGCTTCCATGAAATCTGTGAGCCACGTACATTCTTCTCTTGTGAATATACTGGGGGGAAAAATCAGTATTCTGTTCTCTGGTGTAGGATATTGTCCCGTTTTCCAACTGTGTGTCATTGTCAGTTATTGAAGTTACATAATCAGACCTTTTACGACGCAGGAACAGATTAATCGGGGAATGGGCCGATTCGCAGTGTGTGTGTGTGTGTGTGTGTGTGTGTGTGTGTGTGTGTGTGTGTGTGTGTGTGTGTGTGTGTGCGTACGTGCATGCGCGCGCGCGCGCGCACGCGTGTGTATGTGTGTGTGTGTGTGTGTGTGTGTGTGTGTGTGTGTGTGTGTGTGTGTGTGTGTGTGTGTGTTGTTATGCAGTATTCGTAATGCTAGTGAAAACCTCACCTTCTGGGCTGGGGTATTGTGAACATCCGCAGGTGGGTGAAAAGGGCTACACGCTCCTATTGGGAAGCAAAGCCCGAAAGTCTAAATGCAATGATTATTGGAATGTGATCGTGTCTTCCTATTCATTCATTTACTCTACCCTCTTGTTGTTGCTGCTTTTAAATACAGCATAAACGTCATGAAAGGTAGTATTTGCACCTTACCAAAAATCAATGTTTATTTATTACACACACACACACACACACACACACACACACACACACACACACACACACACACACACACATACACGCGCGTGTGTATTTTTATACATGTGCTTGCTGGCAGACACCCTATTTGTGCCAGTTTTTGTCTACATTACCTTTATCATTATTTTCATGGCATTTTTTTTTTTTCATTGTATCGCAGCCAAACTATGAGGGGCACACACATTGTCAGTCTCGAGTGCCGTTCTTCTCCTATGGCCGGGCCCCTGGGAAGATCCCTTGACCCTGGACTTTCCGCCACTCGGAAGAGGTGAAGGTCCGTATCTATGTCAGCACCGTCAACAGGCTGTGACGGCACTATCAACGCCGGCTTTGTTCGCACCGGGCCGTCGCCGGTCGGCAGCAAGGTCAATACTTTCCATTCCCCCGTCCCACAAGTCCTCAGTCCTGGATCCTGGACTTCCGGTGTCAACACGCCCTCTGTGTGGGGCCGCTACTCCCCGCCATTCCCTCCCTTTGTTTTCTGGAAACCATCACCTAAATGTGCTTATATGTAATGCAGACGGATCTGTCCCAGTTAGTGTATTGCTTTGTTATCGTCAACACAGTTCTGACTGGCACTAAACTGACGAGCTCTTAGGCTTGAAATGTGTCAGATCTGGCCCAAAGCGACATACATTTCTTGTGAACTTTTTTCTTTTCTTTTCTTTCTTTCTTTCTTTTTTCCTTTCTTTTTTTTCTTCTTCTTTTTCACAACAGCAGGATAAAGAAGTAGCAGGAAAAGGACGACATGAAAGTGTTGATACTAAATCCCTTCACTGACAGCTATGGGAATCATTGGGTTATGCTTTTAAAGAGAACCATTCGTTTATGCCCTTTCACAGTCGAAGTTCGTGTCAAGAAATCAGGGTGAAAACCGGATCAGGAATTACAGGAAATAGACAGTACGCGAGCATTTTATCGACTAAATTGCAGCAAAATTCGTCAGAGGCCACAGAAGGAATCATGTTGATATGTATTATGTTTTGGGACTTTTTCAAAAGTTTTCCAGTGGACATACGGAGATTATAAATTGCTGGTACGTAGATTTTTAGTGGTGTATACTAGGAAATTCATTCTCTCCGTACAGTTCTGAAAAACAGCTATTGGGAGTCCCATCAAAATACTGTGGAGGCATTGTTTTTCAAAATACGATTTGCTTTCGTTATTCAACGAGAGTTAACGGAATCCTCATGTTTTCCTTTCATTAAAAAAAAAAAAGTCAGGCAACATTATTCTGCATTTACTTTGACATTTTTGCTATAAAGGAATCCGCATCAGCGTAAAATCGCGATAGCTGTACCATCTTTGTGTGTAATGTGTGTGTGTGTGTGTGTGTGTGTGTGTGTGTGTGTGTGTGTGTGTGTGTGTGTGTGTGTGTGTGTGAGTGTGTGTGTGTTTATGTTATGAGGAGAGAGAGAGAGAGAGAGAGAGAGAGAGAGAGAGAGAGAGAGAGGTGGGGGGGTTTTTTATGACAGCATTTTTTTTTTTATTCCAAGTCAAGAAAACCAGATAAGCACAGACAATTTCTTGAGGGACTGACTGCAAGACGTTCTGGCTGGTCTTCATTGGCCGGCTTAGACCAGCCAGGTCCTACAGTGTTACTGTAGCTGGGCTGATCAACCTCTTGAATCAGACTGACCAGCATGGAGCTGATATGGTCAGGGTTCTCTGTCAGCTTTCAGTCTGGGCTGGAACATCTAAATCTCTGACTACTGAGTTGAAGTATGTGCAAATTTGAACGAAAGTTCAGGAACTGTCAGAAAAATGTGTTGTTGTTGTTGTTGTTGTTGTGTCGTTGAAGTTTGATAAAACCTTTCTTTATTTGTTGTAGTGTGTATTACGCCTTTAACAAGGCGGGGGTTGCTAGCAGCCTTCGTGAGGACAGCTGCACGTGCATCATGAGACAAAAACCAGACAGCGAGAAACTGGATAATTGTGCCATGTATCAGGCGATGGTCTTCAGCTTTTTTGTTGTTGTTGTTGTCTCTGTACGTACCATTGACTTTGTCTGACATCCAGAAATACGTACCATTGACTTCGTCAAACATTCAGAAATACGTAAAATTGACTTTGTCTAACATCCAGAATATGTACCATTGACTTTGTCTAACATCCAAACATACGTACCATTGACTTTGTCTGACATCCAGAAATACGTACCATTGACTTTGTCTAACATCCAGAAATACGTACCATTGACTTTGTCTAACATCCAGAAATACAAACCATTGACTTTGTCTAACATCCAGAAATACGTACCATTGACTTTGTCTAACATCCAGAAATACGTTCCATTGACTTTGTCTAACATCCAGAAATACAAACCATTGACTTTGTCTAACATCCAGAAAATACGTACCATTGACTTTGTCTAACATCCAGAAATACGTACCATTGACTTTGTCTAACATCCAGAAATACAAACCATTGACTTTGTCTAACTTACAGACATACGTACCATTGACTTTGTCTTACATCCAGAAATACATACCATTGGCTTTGTCTAACATCCAGAAATACAAACCATTGACTTTGTCTAACATCCAGAAATACAAACCATTGACTTTGTCTAACATCCAGAAATACAAACCATTGACTTTGTCTAACATCCAGAAATACAAACCATTGACTTTGTCTACTTACAGACATACGTACCATTGACTTTGTCTTACATCCAGCAATACGTACCATTGACTTTGTCTTACATCCAGCAATACGTACCTGTCACAATGGCCGTGCCTCGCCCACACGCGCGCAATCGCATACACCTGCACACAAGACTCGACCTCTCCGGGCACAACCGCAATCTGACTCCAATCACACAAATATCACTATAAAGATTTTACGAAAATTTCTGCCCCTGGTCAACAACCTCAGCGGGGTTTTTTATTTCATTCTTATCTTTCTCTCCAAAGTATATTAAAGCATATTAACCCCTCAATCAAGCTTGCACGTCATCTCAGCCAATACATATTCTTTTAACTTCATTTTTTTTCCTACATTATTGTCATTTCCATAAATTCATGACATTTCACGGTACATATGGGGACTCAAAATCCCAAAGATTCAAATCATATATTTTTCTTCCATCTCTGAGTTACATCGAATTCCACTCAGAACTCCTTCCCTGCGCAGCGGGATACCAAATAAAGATTTCACGACATAGCGGTGTAACAAATAGAATCGCCCCGATTCGGCGGGTAATATCTTCCCAGGCTACTGGTCCATCGGACTCCCGTCAGTGTTTCCCTGAACTGGGCGACTGGCTGCTCTCAGACTTGTTCAGGACTCCAAAAATCCCACAATATACGGTCCCTAAGTGTACTTGGGTCTGGCCTCCAGCCCAATACCGCAGCCTACATATTCAACTGGGGGCTTAACCCTCTCTCTAGGTCAAGCCTAGTTACAATTACATACATTTGCTTCTTACATTTGTCTTCTTTCTTGACAGCTCGACCAGTACCGCAATGAATGACGATTTCTCATCCAGTCGCCTCAGCAGGTGAACACCCCTGAGTTCCACTCTCTTTTTTCCTACACCCAGGGACCGTATTCACTTTTAGTTAACCCCACTCACTGTCTACCCAAAACTCTAAAAATGGCCATTTCATTTCATCTTTACAGGCAAACAATCACAACAACAAAAACCATCACAATAACCAAACCATGGCCTACACTGGGGTCATGACAGTACCATTGACTTGTCTAACATCCAGAAGTACGTACACTTTTCATGAGGAGCAACTATAACACATACACCGGCCAAAGATGAGTTAAGACCCTGGTCCTTTATCAAGGGCGCGAAGTAAACACAGATCTTATTGCCTCTCCCTTACTAACATCAAGAGCAGTTTTGTGTACATACTGTGCCAGGAACAAGCATGTTCTCTTTATTTTGCTGCCGTATAGCCATATTACCGGCAGAAAAGCAGGACAGGTGTAACGAGAAAGCCAGCGGTACGGAGACGCGCAAAATGTTCAAGTGGCAGTTGGAGCATGGTTCCTGTCCAGGTCAGTCATCAGACCTTGCTGTTCAAATTGAATACACCAAAACTCCGCCTAAATAACAGCTTGTTCGACACCCAGCTCCGGTTTCCTGTCGACAAGTGGTGCACGGCCAAGTTCGTTGATGCTATCTGCCCTCGCTCTCCTCTAGTGGCTGTATCAATGTACACAGTCCCTTTCTCGTAGATGTTCATAGATAAGGCGGTAGAGTCTGGTGAGGTTGTTGAGGAGATGAAGAGATCCAACTGTCCTGTATCTGACACCACCCTTGATGCGCCGATTTGATGTGATGGTCGTATCAAGCTGACTTTCAACAGGTGATTTCAGTTCTTGACGGAGACCAGTCGCAAAGCAGTTTACTGAATTTGGTGAACAGCATTGGTTAATACACACATCGGCATGTTTAAAGAGTCGGGATCAAGAACACAAGTAAACACATAAATTGATATGTTTAAGAACGACAGACAAAGACTAAGACTTAAGACTCGAGTTTCGAATTCAGACCCGCTGCTGTGGTGGAGTGGTTAACATTCACACCTGCAGCCTGGCAGGTCATGGGTTTGGTTCCCATAAGCGACATGTATTTCTGGGATTTTTTCTCTCCCGGGAGGGGGGGGGGGGGGGGGGGGGGGGGGGATTGAGCAATGCAACTGGGGGGAACGGAAGGGAGGGGGAGGGATGAGAGGGGTGAAGAGAGAAGGTGAGAGAGCACAGAGCAGAAATGGGAAACAAAACAAAAACAAAACATAATCAAGCAAAACAAAAAGCAAACAAAAACGTTTTTGATTCAGTTTCTGTCTTTTTGTAGCACACTTGATGTTCAGTCCACACAAGTTCATGTGCTTAAGTGTCAGAGGTCAAAACTCAAATCTTTTCTAATGTCTGTGATAATTCCTATTTTCCATACCCCAAACAGTAACATCATGGAATTAGCTTTATTTCAATTTAGGCGATCTTTTCTGACATTGGTGGTACTTTACTGGGCACGTAATTAAGATAGAGTGGGGCACATTACTCCCACGTGGGTGGGCACCTTATCACAGCATGGTGGGCGCTTTACCCAGCCAGGGATCATCCGAACAGCCGAAGTACTTGAACACTATGGTGCACATGCATCAGCTAGGGATGAGAACATTACATGTGCGATCGTGTTTTGACCCCGCCACATGGGTAGCCACACTCCGACTGAGGGGGATTTTGGAGACTGATAATGTTATGCTAGGAGCTTGTCACGACTGAAGACAATCCCCGCATAACTATGCAGAGCATAACATTTTGATGTAGCGGCACTTGACTTCGACATAGTGACACACTTTACACTAGCACAGTGTGCACTTGATTTCGACGTAGTGAAGCCCTTTACACCATCCCAATGGGCACTTGAATTCGACATAGTGGAACACTTTACACCAGCACAATGGGCATTTGATTTCGACGTAGTGAAGCCCTTTACACCAGCACAGTGGGCACTTGACTTCGACATAGTGACACACTTTACACAAGCACAGTGGGCACTTGATTTCGACGCAGTGAAGCCCTTTACACCAGCACAGTGGGCACTTGAATTCGACATAGTGGAACACTTTACACCAGCACAGTGGGCACTTGAATTCGACATGGTGAAACACTTTACACCAGTACCGTGGGCACTTCACCCGATATGGTGGGCACTTTAATCCGACATGGTGGACACTCTACCAAACATAGTGGGATTGTCCACATTTTGACTCTCAAGTCTTTTACTTTCTGTCTCTGTCTCTGTCTGTCTGTCTCTGTCTCTCTCTGCTTTTTTTTTTGTTTATTGTGTGTTTTGTGTTTGTGCGTTTATGCTTGTGCGTGCATGCGCACGCGTGATTTTTGTATATTTTTGTTATGTACTTTGAGTGGGCTTTTGATGTGACTACGAGAGAGAGAGAGAGAGAGAGAGAGAGAGAGAGAGAGAGAGAGAGAGAGACAGACAGACAGACAGACAGACAGACAGATAGACAGACAGACAGGCAGACAGAGACAGACAGAGAGAGACAGAGACAGACAGACAGACAGACAGAGACAGAGAGAAAAATTAAGTGCGACTGACAGCCTTTTTGATACGTGCAGTAACGAGAGAGAGAGAGAGAGAGAGAGAGAGAGAGAGAGAGAGAGAGAGAGAGAGAGAGAGAGAGAGAGAGAGAGATTGCATTTGCGTTTTGTGTTTTTAATGTGCGTGCGAGCGTGCGTGCGCGCGCGCGCGCATGTGTGTGTGTGTGTGTGTGTGTGTGTGTGTGTTGTGTGTGTGTGTGTGTGTGTGTGTGTGTGTGTGTGTGAAATCGCCCTCTGGTCAGGGGTTTCCGTGCCTCAAATGTCAGAGAATGTGCTGCGCGAACCAATGATAGGCTGCACACAGGAGACAGACAACTTCCTGCCCTCTTACATTTGGGCGCCAAGAATCTCTCTCTGTCTCTGTCTAGTTGTGTGTGTGTGTGTGTGTGTGTGTGTGTGTGTGTGTGTGTGTGTGTGTGTGTGTGTGTGTGAGAGAGAGAGAGAGTGTGAGTGTGTGTGTGTGTGTGTGTGTGTGTGTGTGTGTGTGTGTGTGTGTGTGTGTGTGTGTGTGTGTGTGTGTGTGTGTGTGTGTGTGAGGGAGGGAAGGACGGAGGAGGGAGGGAGAGAACCGGATGCCTAGATGCTAGTTTAAACAGACTAATATTGAGAGCTTGGAAATCAGTCACTTTCCTATAGTACCTACACACCAAACTTCAGAACTTTGCGATTCAAAAACATTTCAACACTCTCCGTATTTTTTTTCACTTGAGAACAATCGAAGGGACCGAATTGTTATTATTCCGCCAGACAAAAGGGGCAAACAAAATCAATTACAAGACAAAACACGACGTGTTTTGACCTCTTTAACCTTCTTCAGGCAAGATAAACAGGACAATGAAAACGAAGACCGAGCAATCACTAATCTTCTCGAATTGAAAAGATGGGCTTGATTCAAAGTCCATTTTGCGCCCATTTTGAGAAGATAAGTGAATGCTTGTTCTTCGTTTTCATTGTCCTGAGTGTTGTTTTATCTTGCCTGAAGAAGACCTAAGACATCGTAACGCGTCGTATTTTGTCTTGTAATTTGTTAGTCCCTTTTGTATGGAGAAATAATCTCTTTTTTTAAATTTCAAATCGGTTTTAATTTTCGCTCTCGGTCACCTCGCTTTGAAACTCACTGTATTTTGAATACTTTGGAAGGAAGTGTTTATCATGATTGCAAGGCTTGTTTTTTCAAAGTTATTTAGCATACCGTCTTTTCCAGACTTCTTCATTTTCAATAAGCTTCGTTTTAATACTCTTTTTCTACTTTTTCTTATCTTTTTATTTTATTTATTTATTTATTCATTTATTTATTTCCTATTTCGTGTCTCAATATGGAATTGTCAAGTCTGGAAACTATATTTTTGTTTCTCAATTGACTAAATTTACTTTCTTTGATTCTTGTCTGGTCTTTTCGTTGATTCGTTTGCAAAATTTGCGATCCATTTGTCATCGGATGGCCCTATTTCATATCAACTTGTGTATGCGTCATCCACTTGTTTGAGTTCTATAGGTGTTTTCCACTAGGAATTTGAGTCGTTTTCTTTTTCGTCATTTACTGCATTTATAAAGCATTCTACACACACACACACACACACACACACACACACACACACACACACACGTACACACACACACACACACACACACACACACACACGCGCGCGCGCGCGCGCGCGCACGCACACGCACGCACGCACGCACGCACGCACGCACACACACACACACACACACACACACACACACACACACACACACACAGATCCTGTTTAAAACTCACTTCTTCATGTGAAATGGAATTGAAATCAATAAAGAACAGAACTTGACAACGTGAATTTTTGACTTACGTGGTTTTAAAAGCAGACAGACACGCTGACAAAAACAAACAAACAAAAAAAAAACAAAAGAAAGAAAAAAAAAAAAGAAAAAAGGGGGGGGGGGGGGGGGGGGGGGGTGGGGGGGGGGGGGGGGGGGGGGGGGGGGGGGCCGCGGCAGGAGATGGACAAGAAGAAAGAAAAAAAAAAAAAGGGGGGGGGGGGGGAGGCTGGGACTGGGACTGGAAGGTTTGGGGAGGGAGGTGGGGAGGAGGCGGAGAGAGGGGATGCCCTGTCCTGATTTTTTGTTTTGTGTCACATGACCCCGACAGGCGGGGCGGGCTCACGTGACCACGCCGCCGAGCTGAAAGGGCTTGGAGCCGGGCGTGAAGGGCCAGTACCAAGAGGTACCACCAACCAGCAGCCAGCCCAGCCTGCACGTCCGCTGCCAGCTCTGTGACTCCGGTCTGAGACCAGGGGGGAAAGGGCCGACAGTAGTGTGACTTCTCCTCATCTCGAGCGTCTGCAGACTGTCTGCGCTCTCCATTCTCCAGGTCTTCCTCTCCATTCCACTGACTGACGGACCAGCTCGGCTGTTCGGAAGGAACCATGCGCTCTGCTCTTCTGCTGGCGGTAAGGCCGCATGCCAGTGCCACAGGGCAGTGATGATAACTTGGTATTTTTTTTGGGGAATGGGGGGGAAAGTGGCGATGTCTGCATGTATGTAGGTCCTGATGATTGTTCCAGAGTTGTTGTTGTTGCTGTTTGTTGTTGTCTGTCGCATAGTTTGGTTCTGTGTCCAGTCTGGGTGAGTTTGATCCACTAGTAGGTTTGAGAAGGAAGCATAGATAATGTGACAGTTTTAAAAGTAAAGTTGTTTGCTTTATTTGTGTTTAGGGTAGGAAAGTTTTAATGTAAACCGGTTCTCTCTCTGTCTCTGTCTGTCTGTCTGTCTGTCTGTCTGTCTGTCTGTCTGTCTCTCTCTCTCTCTCTCTCTCATCTCTCTCTCTCTCTCTCTCTCTCTCTCTCTCTCTCCCTCACTCTCTCTCTCTCTCTCTGAACCCGATACAGTATGATACTCTAAATACAAAACAAACAATACATTACGACGCAATAATCAATACATAACGACACGACGCAATACAAATACAAGATAATGCAAAAACGATATGATACCATGCAATATGATACAAGAAATACAATGCTATACAAAACTACACAATACCATACAATACAAATTAATGCAGTACATACAATACGATACCATACAATACAATACCATAATGCAGTACAACACACACAATACAAGACATACGACACAATGCGATACAATATAATGCAGTGCAATATGATACATAGTCAATACATTATAATAACCACAATACAATACATTACAGTAAACACAATACAGTTACAGTACAATACAATGCAATACATACAATACAATACAATACAATACAATACAATAGGATGCAGTTCAAAGCTGTTACAGTTACAACACTACACACAAATAATCAATGTCCGAGCAGTTAGCATGGAGTAGTAGAAAAAAAGTTACGTTTCTGTTGTTGCTGTTGTTGTTGTTTTCGGGATGGGGGGGGGGGGGGGAGGGGTGTTTGTTTGTTTTGTTTGTTTGTTTGTTTTGGTCATAACAAACATAATGATATAAAAGTCAGTGATCATCAGTGATGCCATTAGCAAAAAGGGGGAACTGGGGGATGGGGGGGGGGGGGGGGGGGGGGGGAGGGGGGGGCAACCAAACCGTGGGGGGCACAGTGGCGGTTCATTTCAAAATTGATCTCCTGGTATCTTTTCTTCTTCTTTTCTTCTTCTTCTTTCTTCTTCTTCTCTTCTTCTTCTGCTTCTCCTCCTCCTCCTCCTTCTCTCCTCCTCCTCCTCCTCTTCTTCTTCTTCTTCTTCTTCTTCTTCCTCGTTCTTCTTCTTCTTCTCTCTCTCTTTTTTGTTTTTTCTTCTTCTCCTTTTTTGTTGTTGAAAAATGATTTGAATGATCAGGTGTAACATCGTCAACACATAAACCCCTTGCTAAACTTGAATACGCTGAACCTCATAACGCAGATCCTTATTCAGTCGAAAGAGAGAGAGAGAGAGAAAACTTTATCATTTCTTATTTCAAAGAGACGGACAGACAGACAGACAGGCAGGCAGGCAGGCAGGCAGACAGACAAACAGAGACCGAGACATGGCAAAAGGGAGAGGAGAGAGAGAGAGAGGTGAGAGAGAAGAGAGAGAGAGAGAGGGGGGGGGGGGGGGGGTGGGGGGGGGGGGGATGGGCAAGGCGCGGGGGGGGGGAGGGAGAGGAGAGAGAGAGAGAGAGATCGAGAGAGAGGAGGAGAGAGAGAGAGGAGGAGAGAGAGAGAGAGGAGAGAGACAAGAGAGTCCAGTTTTATCATTGCTGCGAAAATTCAAAACCAGTTAATGGCATGAAAGGAAATCTGGAATGAGGCAGGAGATAGTAAACACTAAGTAAGGAACGGGGGGGTAGGTAACTCTTTCTCCATGATCAAATGAATTACATACCCTAACTCCAAACGAATGAAGCTTACGACGTCGTTGGCAGCGTTCACTTGGAGTTAAGGGCGTGTAATCAATTTCATCATGGGAGAAAGAATTACCCCTACTTGTTCTTTCTTGAAGTTAACGGTAAATGATGAAGACATTCAACACATGCGCACAAACATTACCAACACATCAATCTGAGGAGTTAAGTATGTTATGTGACAAAGCAAAATCATTACCAAGATTTCAATGCAACCTTTGATTAATCTGGCAATAAGCCAAATTCAGTATCAACACTATAAAAAAAAAAAAGTTTTTAAGATCCAGTGAGTACAGAATGAAACGAACAAGTGTTTTAACAGAGAACTAGTTAACGCGCAGAACCGTTTCATTCACGTGCACGTGATTAAAATCAGACAGTCTGTCTCTGCGCACTCCCTCGTTCACAATGCCGTTGTTAAGTGTGTGGGTGTGTGTGTGTGTGTGTGTGTGTGTGTGTGTTGTGTGTGTTTCATCTTTTCCCTGTGCATCATCGAGATGTAGAGAGGAGAAACTTGACTGTATGTATGTAGGATGCACGGGACAGAGAAAGGGGGGTGTGGGGGAGGGGGGGGGGGGGGGGGGGAGGGGGGCTATCCGACTTGCATTCACAAACTGATCTCGCTCTTTTCTCAAAGAGCGCGTTATCGTACTTACGCCCCACCTATGTACGGACTTTTTTTTTTCCCCTGTCGCATATAGGTTTAATAGGGGAGGTGGGGGGAGGGGGGGGGGGGGGCCGATTGTCCACGGGACTTGGGTATAAGGATGTTGTCGTTGTTGTTGTTGTTGTTGTCTTATACGGCTAAAGGACTCCAGGGATCAGTCCGAACAGCCGAAGTACTTGAACACTATGGTACCAAATGCCTCAGAGAGGGGATGAGAACATTACGTGCGTGACCGTTTCTAATTACCCCGCCCACATGGGCAGCAACACTCCGACTTCGAGGGGATTTTGGAGACTGATGGTGTTATGCAAGGAGCTTGTCACGACTGAAGAGCCAATCCCCCCATAACTGTGGCAGAGCATAACAACATTTGATGTAGCCTGGTGTTCTAGCCTATGTCAATGGGCCTGACACAGCCTTAAGCAAAGCCGCGGGGTATAAGGATTCAATTCCTAGTGCGACAGCCAAAAACAAGGACAAACAAGTTACACGACAAAACACGACGCGTTTCGACTTTCTTAGGTCTTCTTCAGGCAAGACAAACAAGGATTATTCTTAAAATTTGTTTTAGTGTTCGCCTGCAGTTACTCAAACCTCAATGGGGACTCTGGGACAGATGCCGTGTTGCCAAAGGTTCTTTTCTCTGCGTTCGCTGCATGGCTGCACAGGAAATCTGGGTCTGTTGTCTCATCCGAAAGGCTAGAACTCGGACCATCACCCTAAGTGAGTGGTAGAAAATACAGAGCCCCTCCTTACTCACCCTTTCCCCCCAACCCCATCCCGCGTTCGACCCGCGCCCCCCTCCATTTCCCCCACAGTTCTCCTCTCCCGTAGGTTAGACCCGAACCAGAAACCGCATTCTGTGGGTCCCAGGAAAGTGTGTTACCTCCTGTGTGTGTGGGTTTCATCTTTTCCCTGTTGCATAATCCGATGTAGAGAGACGAGAAACTGACTGGTGTAGGTAGGATCTGCACGCATGGGACAGAAGAAGAAAGGGGGGTTTTTTGGGGGGAGGGGGGGGGGGGGGGGGGGGGGGGGAGGGGGGCCTTATCGATTGCATTCACAACTGATCCGCTCTTTCTCAAAGAGAGCGCGTATCGTACTTACGCCCCACGATTAAGGGACGTTTTTTTACACCTTCTTTTTTTTCCCCTGTCCGCATATAGGTTTTAATAGGGGGAGGTGGGGAGGGGGGGGGGGGGGGCGATTTGTCCCACGGGACTTTGGTATAAGATGGTTGTGTTGTTGTTGGTGTGGGTTCTTAACCTGGCTAAAGGATCCAGGGATAATCCGAACAAGCCGAATACGTGAACAATATGGACAAATGCATCAGTGGGGATGAAGAACATTAAGTGCGTGACCCGTTTCTAATTACCCAGCCACAGGGCAGCCACACGACGACCTTTTCGAGGGTGGGGTTTTTGGCGACTTGGTGTTATGCAAGCGAATTGTCCGACGACGACAATCCCCCCATAACTGTGCAGAGCCTAACAAAATTTTGATGCGCCTTGTGTTCTAGGCCTCTGTCAATGGGCCCCTCTGACACAGCCTTAAGCCAAGGAGGGGTTAATTTTGTTGGTTAGGTATAAGGATATTCACTAGTGCGACAGCCAAAAAACAAGGAACAAACAGTACAAGACCCAAAACACACGCGTTTCGACTTTAGGTCTTCTCAGGCAAAGCCAAACAGGAATATCTTAAATTGTTGTAGTTTTCGCCTGCAGTTTACTTCAAACCTCCGGGAACTCTGGGACAGTAGCAGCGGGTGCCAAAGGTTCTTTTCTCTGCGTTCGCGCATGATTGCACAAATGCACCTGCACAAGGAACGGGCTGGGTCTGTTCGTCTCATCCCGAAAGGCTTAGAACTCGGACCATGCAACCTAAGGTGCTTGTAGAAACATTTACACGTTAATGCCCATCTATTTCTCCCATTCCCCCCCCCCCCCCCACCCCCCACCCCCCCCCCCCACCCCCCCCCCCCCCCCCTCCCCCCCCCACCCCCCATCCCGTTCTGACCCCGTCCCCCTGCCCTTTCCCCACCTTTCTCCTTTCTTGTAGGAAGGACCCGAACCAAAGAACCGCCTCTTGCCTTGTTTCCCAGGCAAAAGTGTGTACTTCCATGGGCCACTTTTATAATTATACCATATCAAGCCTTCCTTTTTTGTTGTTCAAGTCTGCAAACAAATTACTAATCTAGTGATTTGTTCTGTTTGTTTCAGGGGGGGGGGGGATTGTTGCTGGAGTGGTGTGGTGGTGCTCTGTGTTCGGCCCGTAAGTTTAAGTTTCGTCCATAATATTGTCTTCGCTGTGTGGTCAGTTCAGTCCGTCAGTTCAGTAGTTTTGTTTAACGTCTTTTCATCACAGAGATGATCTTAGACCTTTAAACTGCAATATACATTCCATGTACTGTCAGCACCTTCCCCCACCCCCACCCCAGATTAAAAAAAAAAGGAATCACTATTAAACGCACATATATCTAATGTCTTTTTTCACAAATAGTTTTTGAAATGGGGGCTGGTTCTGTGTTGGCTGGTTCTGTGTGTGTGTGTGTGTGTGTTGTGTGTGTGTGAGCGCGCGCGCGCGCCACGTGTGGTGCGACGCGGTGTGTTGCGGTTGTGTGTAGGTCGCATTGTGCTTGTTGTGACATGTAAACAGAGACATGCATCGTTGTGATGAACACTTTGTTTTGACGCTAAAAAAGCTGCCCGCGATGGTCTTCGTTGCTTTTTTTTTCCTCCTCCCCAAAACATGAATCCGTCGATTGTTGAGTTGTCCAACAGCATTTCTTTTTGGTTTGTGGAGTGGTGCGTGTGTGTTACTAAACTCATTCGGCGTCGGTCTCATAGCCATATAAAGTAACACAACCCAGCCACCCCTATTCTTCCTATCAACACGTGCTGGCGGATAAATCGCCGCTCTTTGTATGATGAAACAGCCACTATTACGTCGACCTGCTCGACTGTCATTTTTTCAGGTCTGAAACCGCAATGAATTCTGGGATGGCAATTTCCGTCCGGGGTAACGTCCCGCAGCCTTGTCACAGATGAACGAATCTGCGACGACATTACACGTACCAATTTGGTTCGCGGTCAAAATAAAGACTGGGCGTTAGATAAAATGTAATACGTACGTGGAAGGGACTGACCGGAAGTCTGAGTGACGTAACAGCTACCACAGCATCACCTATTCTGGAGTCTTGAAGACCGTGGGGGGGGTACCACAAAAGACTTCACAATTAGCTTCCTCTACTTCCACCCGCGTTTTCAGATGCCCCGTAGGCAATTGTGGGAGTGAGGCAAGGGCCCGGTAGCGTATAAAGCATCTGAACGACTTTGGACCGTCCTTTGGAGCTGATTTGAAATTACTCAAAAGAGAAAGGAAGCTTTTCTCTCCACCGATGATATCGTGGCATTGATAATGATAAACAAACACAAAGCATAGATAATATTTTAACCCAAAAACATTAAATTAGATTACAATGTCATACAGAATAATGAATGGAGAAACACTTTATTAACTGCAAATGAAAAGATAAGTGCACATTTACAGATAGAAGATCTTAACAGATGTAGTTTATGCATACTGTAAGCCCATTGGGGTAAATCAAAATCAAAATCACCAGATTATGCCGGACAGCACATTCTACAGCTATGACGTATTTTTTGGTGTGTGTTGTGTGTGTGTGTTGTGTGTGGTGTGTGTGTGTGTGTGTGTGCGGTGGTTTTTTGTGGGTGTGGTGTGTTGTGATTGTGTGTGTGTGTGGGTGTGGTGTTTGGTGTGGTGTGTTCTTGTTTGTTAGTGTTGGTGTTTGTTTGTTGAAATCCCAGCATTCTATGAGTTTCACTTGAAACGGAAAAAGGTGAATGAAAATAATCTGTTCGGGATTACGTGAAATGAGAAAGCCAGCGTCGACAGTAGTGATGATATCATGATGCACATCGATTGCTGACAATGGTCGATTTGCTTACGTTCCAGTCATATCAGCGTCTCTGAATGTATTGGGCTTTGGGATGACATTTTTGTCTCCTGATTTAATGCCTGAATGAAAAAAAAAAAAGGACAGGACAGTGACCAAAACGGACTGTCTGTTGCGATGCCTTCGGCTCGTTTAAATGCAATTACTATATCAACTCATCATTTTTTTCATTTTACAACTTAAAGGCATGTCAAACTTCGAAGAAGGTATTATAAACACAACAACATGTGTGACACTCACATCACAAAAAAAGTATGAACATTCAAAGGCCACAACGGTGGCGCAGACAGTAAGTAAGGAATATTGTTTTGCTATTTTGGGGGGTGGGTGTGGTCAGTGTATTCTTTATCTACGCTTTTGCAACGATGTTAACATTCTGTCTGGGAATTCAGTCGTATCAAGTTCCAGTTTGTGTCACCGGTGATCAAATGGCTAGGAGCTGTCACGAACATTATGCGTCAGACAAAAGGTGTCAACGACTCTCTCTCTCGTCTCTCTCTCCACCCTCCCTCCGCTCCTCTCAATCCGCTCTCTCTCTGCTCTCTCTCTGTGTAGTGTCGTGTCGTGCGCGTTGGCATGGCATGCAAGCGCTTAATGCATTTACCCCAGGTAAATCTATTATAACAACGTTAGGTACATTGGTTCGGTTTCATTTATTTCGATTAAGGGTGCTGCATAATGATAACCTTTTTCGTCTGAATCACTGTATATAATCCTAATTAAATTACCCCTTCCCCTCCCCCCCCCCCCCCCCCCCCCCCCCCCCCCCCCCTCCCCCAACTCTCTGACACATTATAATGGTAAACTAGAAAAACGATAGGGAATGAGGCCATCGGTATTTTTTTTTTTTTTTGTCTCTGGTATTCCCCAAAATTGATAGCCTGCTGTGAAACGTTGCCTAAAACAAATAAAAGATCGTTGCATAAAAACAAATATAAAAGATTAGCTTCGTATTTCTTCTTTTCTTTTTTTTTTTTGTTTTTTTGTGGTCGGTATGTCTCATTTCTTAGCTGAGGCGTGAAATTGTTTTTTGATGAAACTAAACTAGTGGGCAGATTGTCAGTTTGGAACTGTTTATGTTCAAAAAGTTGTACCCCAATAACATGCTAAGTTTAAGTGGGTAAGTAACGAAACATGCTAAAAGTTGGCAGTCGATTTTGAGGATTAACTGACAACTAAAATATGTTATGATGAGTCTCTCTGAAATTGATCCACTTGCTATTCTTTCGGAAACCTGAATAACACATGAATGTTTCCATCCAAAATTAATGTTAAAAGATAACGATAATTGTTTATTGAGAATATTAATATAAAGAGTTAAGTTAAATATACGTTTATTGAAATTTGTATGTGTATGTACTTAATAATAATATATGTTTTTGATTTTATTTTTTTAGACATTATTACAATAATAGATAAATTTTATGTTAATATTTATATAATAAAATTTTTATTTTTTTATTTGGTAATACTATAATAAGAAATTAGTTATTTTACTCCCCCCCCCCCCCCCCCCACCACCCCCCCCCCCACCCCCCCCCCCCCCCCCACCCCCCCCCACCCCCCCCCCCCCCCCCCCCCCCCCCCCCCCCCCCCCCCCCCACCCCCCCCCCACCCCCCCCCCCCCCACCCCCCCCCCCCCCCCCCCCCCCCCCACCCCCCCAACCACCCCCCCCCCCCCCCCCACCCCCCCCCCCCCCCCTCCCCCCCCCCACCCACCCCCCCCCCCCCCCCCCCACCCCCCCCCCCCACCCACCCCCCCACCCCCCACCCCCCCCAACCCCCCCCCACCCCCCCCCCCCCCCCACCACCCCAACCCCACCCCACCCCCCCCCCCCCCCCCCCCCCCCACCCCCCCCCCCTCCCCCCCCCCCCCCACCCCCGCCCCACCCCCCCCCCCCCCCCCCACCCCCCCCCCCCTCCCCCCCCCCCCCCCCCCCCCCCCCCCCCCCCCCCCCCCCCCCACCCCCACCCCCCCCCCGCCCCCCCCCCCCCCCCCACCCCCCCCCCCCCCCCCCCCCCCCCCCCCCCCCCCACCCCCCCCCCCCTCCCAATTGTGCAATAAACCGGTACGTTTCTGTCTCGTTACTCTGAACCGGTAGAGTAGATGTGCTTCCGGAGGAAAACGTGAGGGGAACAAACTACGGTTTGTAATCTACTGAAAAAAGAAAAACCACAACTAATACCACAAAATGTCGCTGTTGCTCTCAGCGTTTGTAGAGTTGCTTTTTCCTGGCTATGGGGCGACCAGCATTCTTATTCGGACCAAGTGCCAAAAAGGGAGAGAACTGCGATCGCCGTACTGGAAACCGAAAGAAGTTTTAGACGACGTATGTAGGCCAAGGATATGCTGCAGCGGGTCCACGAGTCTCGAACCTCTCAGCTGCCGTCAAGGTTGTGACAATACCGATAAGATCCTGGCAAAACGTGCAGGAACGTTGAGCAGTGTGCTGGGGATTGTTTGCACAGCTTAAAAAAAGAAAAATAGTAGAACTGTTTGTTTGTCCCCCACCCCCTGTCACAGCACTATTTCGTACTATTGGGCATATGTCAGCATCGAGAATGATGATGCGAACCCTAAACAGATGAAGCTCTGAGTGTCGCCTCTAGTTCCCACATGCAATCAAGCACCCCCCAAAGAAGTTGTCCAAAAATAGAGTAATGTCCCTTGTATTCTTCTTTTGCATCTTGGTACCCCCGGTTACTAAATACAGACACGTAAGCCAAGAATCTTCTTAACGTCAGCTCAGATGTACGAACCGCGACACGATGCCCTCGAAAAACCGGGTTTATTCAGCTGTTTCGTGTAATCATGGGACCTCGAAGTCAAGATCTTCAATCAGGCAGAAACGCTAGTTATAGTGTATGATCTTCTGGCGTCCGTCGCGATCATTTTGAGCACGCGCCATCAGCGGTGCAGTAAGAAAGTGTCACATTCGAAAAGACAATCATGTATGTGTTGGGAGTAAAAAGGTTTGTTTTTGTTTGTCTTTTGCGTGTTTGTTTGTTTTGTCAATGCGAATGACTGCAAGAATGAAGCAGCATGCATCTTTTCCGGTTTTTTGTTTCAACAGCCATAAGAGCCCCATTATGTTGTAAGGACTGGTCCTCATTGTTGACCATGGGTTTTTTTTTTATGTTTCAGAACGGGGTGAGAGAGGACAACACCATCCCAGGTAGACAGCACGCGTCTTTGTAAAAAAGCATGTACAAAGCATGAAGTGAATATGGGAGGGGGGGGGGGGGGGGGGGGGGTGAGGAGGAGGAATTAATAGCAACAATGTGTGTGTGACAATAGGCCCTAAATTCAGTTGACAGAATTCTAATGTTAATATTTGATCACGTTTTTGTAAAACGAGTTGTTAATGGTTCAATCCTTTGATCACGTTTTTGTAACGAGTTGTTTCTCATGCACACAGGTGACTATGCCGATTTTCCTTTCACCCCCCCCCCCCCCCCCCCCACCCCCCCCCCCCCCCCTGTCCCCCCCCCCCCCCACACACACACACACCACACACACCACACACACGCATTCTCATTCTCTCTCTGAAGAACCAGTTGAGATTTTCAAATCTGATTTTCGGTCTGTCCGTGATGGAAAGCAGTTTTGGAGGGAAAGGGGAAGGCAAGGGAAGGGTGGGTGTGCAGGAGGGAGGAGGGAAAGGGGTGGTAGGATTTCTCCTGCCAGTGTAGTAAGGGGAGACAAAAAAAAAAACAATATTTTTTTGCAGAGGCCTTGAAACCAATGACACAATGCAGAACAAACAGAGTGCCTTCAAGTTCAGATAGCCTTAGCTTTATTAACTGGACACACATATGACGATGTTGTGCTTCTCCTGTGCAGTTGTTATTCATTATTTCCATTTTTTAGCTGGTTGGAATGGCAATCTTGACTTTCCTAATTGAATCATTGCAAGATTGCTTATCGTTGGAAAGTTTTTGAAATTAATTATACTTATTATTTGATTTGGGTTTTTTTGTCGGAACTGATTTGGAACTGAAATCTCTCTCTCTCTCGTCTCTCTCTCTCTCTCTCTCTCTCTCTCTTCTCTCTCTCTCTCTCTGTCAACAGAAATGTTCGGGAAAGTGGCGGACATCTTTCATCAATGGATCCTCCCTCCTCTCCCATTACATCGAGGATTACAAGGAGGGTGCTGAGATTTGTCAGCAGGTCGTCACGCGCGCTTTGACGTCAGCCGTGACGACACCAGGCTAGGGGCCTTGACCTTCAGCGACGATTACCAGGTCAGTGTTAGGATCTTCAGTGCTGCCATATTTCAGTAAACCTGATAGTGTAAAAACTGTATCATTGAACTAATCAGTGTGATTGCGAATGATTTACTGATTGATTAGATGAGTAGTCTGTTGATTGACTGATTGATCGGTCAGTGAATCGATTTCAGTGCTGACCAGACTTTAGTGAAATTGATGGGGATAAGCAGCATCATGGAAACAATGGTTTTGTTGCTTTCGATTTATTGATTGATTGAATGATCTGTTGATGATGATTGATCAATCCGTGGAATCGATTTCAGTGCTGACCACACTTTAATGAAATTGCTGGTGTTAAAACGGCATCATGAATTAATCAGTTTAATTGCAATTGATGCATTGATTGACTGATCTGTTGATTCCTGGACGAGTAGTGAATCGATTTCAGGGCTGGCCACACTTATTGATTATGTTAACAGCATCATTGAACTAAATTAGCTATTTGCGATTGATTTTATTGATTGACTGATCTGTTGACTGAGTGACTGATCGATCAATCAATCGATTTCAGTGCTGACCACACTTCGGTAAAATTGTTGAAAAACTGCACCGTTGAATTTTTTTCATTACATTGCGATGTATTTTTTGATTAATTGATGCGTTGATTGACTGACTGTTCGATGGAGGAATCATCGATTGATTGATGATCAATTGATTGATTGATTGACTGACTGACTGGAGAGACTGACTGATTGATTGATGATTAATTGATCAGTGAATTGGTTATTTAACTGATCATGTTTGAGAAAGGCATATGTTTGAGGGGTGAAAGTGGAGTGGAGCATTCACGTATGATCTGATTCGGGAAAAACATTTGAAGACTTTGCGATATATTTAAATCCCAAGAAAGTGAGCATGCTGAAAGTAAGTTACTTTTAAAGACATCCCAGAGGAAATGAAATATCATAGAACTCTGGCTGCCCATCTGGCCTACAGAGTGGAACAGAAGGTGACCCACGCCAACGGACTCTGTGGAATGAAGGGGGGGGGGGGGGGGGGGGGGGGGGGGGGTTAATTATGGGGGTTAAGGAAAGGATAATGTGGTGATTGGTGTTGTTGCGTTGTTGTTGTTGTGTTGTTGTTGTTGTTGCTGTCGTCGTCGTCTTACCCGGCTAAAAGACTCCAGGGATCATCCGAACAGCCGAAGTACTTCAACACTATGGTACAAATGCATCAGCTAGGATGAGAACAATACGTGTGTGACCGTTTTGATTACCCGCTACCACGTGGGCAGCCACACTCCGACTTCGAGGGATTTCGGAGACTGATAATGTTATACTAGGAGCTTGTCACGACTGAAGACAATCGCCGCATAACTATGCAGAGCATAACAAAAATTTGATTGTCGCCTCGGTGTTTCAGTGTTATGTCAGTAGATACTGACAGTAGCCTTAAGCCAAGGCGGGATGCGGTGATGAAATGGAAGGTGTTGTGACAAGGTGTGAGAAAAGTGCTCCATGGATTAGAACAATTATTACCAAAGCCATCACACACACACACACACAACACACACACACCACACACACTTCACAAGGAGACACCCACCCCCCACCGCCTTCCCAACCCGTTTTCCGCGTAACCAACATGTCTGCCCGCAATGTATGTTTCAGGTTGGGCTTTGACCTGGACCCGTTCCGCAGCAAGGGCGAAGTGTTGGCCTCCATGGGTGAGCGGACTCTGCCTACAGAACCGGCGTGACCAACACGCACATGGCCATCCGCCTACGTGCGCGAAAGACGCGCTCTTCCGTCAGGACATCACCAAGGTCATGGTCGTCATCACCGACGGCGGGGTCAAGGTCACCAGGTATTGAACATGGAGGAGGACCGCAGGGCGCAGGAATTTTCCTTTTCTTTCGTTCTTGTTTTTTTTCTTGCTTTCTTACTTTTTTTTCTTTTTTTTTTTTCTTTTAGGTATTTATTATAAGAACATGACTTGGTTTTACTAGAACTGACCACAAAAAAAAAAAAAAAAAAAAAAAAAAGTTGAGTTCTGACTTTCATGAGATGCAAGGAAACCTGAAAACTGTTATTTGCCATCGTGATTTAAAAACGTACGTTATTAGAATACTGGATAAACTTACTATTATTATGGAAAGGAAAAATACTGTAAGAGTCTGAAACTGTAAGTTGATAGTTATCTTTTAGCATGGCGTTGTGTGTGGTGTGTGTGCGGTGTGTGGTGTGTGTGTGTGTGGTGTGTTGGGTGGTGTATGGTGTGTGTGTGTGGAGGCCTTAGGTGTAAGCAGAACAGGGAGTTTGGTCAGTTGGTACTTATCACCATGGCGTCCTTTTCTTTTCTCTGGGATTAGGTGTTAGTAGAAACCCGTAAGTGTTAGGAACTTATTTTGTAGCAGGCATGGGCATGTTCTCTCTCTCTCTATCTCTCTCTCTCTCTCTATCTCTCATATTATGGAGTATAGAACAGTGACTCTTGTACATGTGCCTCTCATCTCTCTCTCTCTCTCCTCTCTCTCTGTGGCAGGTAGGTGTAAAAAAGAACAGTGATGGAGTTGATGGTTATCTTGTCAACATGGGCGTCTTTTTTTTCTTATATTAGGTGTAAGTAGAACAGTAAGCGAATAGAGATATTGTCTCTCATGTTAGCTGTAAAAAACAAAACACAAAAAAAAAAAACAAAAAAAAAACAATGAGTGATAGATATCTTGTGAGCCTGGTGTCTTTTTTTTTTCGTGCACTAGGTATAAGTAGCACAGTGAGTTGATAGTTATTTTGTAAAGCGTGGCGTTCTCTCTCTCTCTCTCTCTCTCTCTCTCTCTCTCTCTCTCTCTCCTCTCTCTCTCTCTCTCTCTCGTGTAAGTAGAGCAGTGAGTGACTGTTATCTTGCTAGTATGGTGTCTTTGTTTTCTCTCTTCATGTTAGCAGTCATTTAAATCTGACGAATTCTCTAAAGGGCGACACTGCAATTTTTATGACGTTGTGCATTAGATAGTCCTTAGTGTTTCACTCAAAGAGCTAATTGAGAACCTGAAAAATGCATTGAACCCACAGATTAATGTCATGATTTATTACATAAAAGTTAGGGGATAGATATGTCATCATAACCCGGGGTAGGCAACATACTGAAAAGGGAAATTCGGTGAAAACCGAAGAGCCAACTTCAACAGTCATGTGAAGTGCTTTATTAATAGTGGAAAGGTAGGAAGCACGACAGATGATGTTAAAAAAAGGGGAAAAAAAAACGTTAAATTCGGTTTACAATGCTGAAAGAACAGTCGATGAGAATAGTACTCATGTTTTACTAGGCTCTTGTCTCTCTCTGCCTCGCTGTCTCTCTCGTCTCTGTCTTTCAGTCTGTCTGTCTGTCTTTCTTGTCTCTCCCCTCCCCCCCTCTCTCTCTGTCTCTCTGACTCTGTCTCTCTCAGACAGACAGACAAACAGATGGACACACACACACAGACAAGACAGATTTTCCACGCCCTCCCCCCAAAAAAAAAACGACCTATGAGGGTGACGGCCTGGGTGTGGGTGTGTGTGTGTGACTAGGAGCCACCCGGCGGGAGGCGGACCTGGCGCGGGACGCAGGCTTCCACATGGTGGTCGTAGGCATCGGCCAGTACCAGGACGAGCAGGAGTGGCGCGCCATCGCCAGCGACCCGGACAACGACTACCTCTTCAACATCACCAACTTCAAACTCCTGGACGCTCTCCGCGACGCCTTGCCGCGCCGCGTCTGCCTGATGCCGCCCATCATCATTCGAGGAGGTCGTGTGTGATTGATTGATTGATTGATTGATTGATTGATTGATTAACTGATTTATTAATTTCAAAAAATGATTGGTTGATAAATTAATTGGGTAATTGATTGATTGATTTTTAAAAATCATTAATTGATTGATTGATTGGTTGATTGATTGATTAATCATTTGATTTTATTTGATTATTTATTTATTCATTCGTTTATTTATGCATTCGTCTTTGGTGTCCTATGCTCTAGATTGCGTTTATTTCTGAGTCGGGTTTGTTTATTAGTGAGCGTGATATTCTTATTGATTTGCTTGTCTTCTGAAAAAATCGTGAACTCTGCAAACTGGCACTCCAGGCCTCAGTGTAGCTGTGAAGAATCTGTCCTTCACTTCTCATGGAGACGCCGTGTTCTGTCGCTGCCCCTAAGCTTAGACCTTTTTTTTTTACTCTCCACATGAACACATAACCAGTGTGGCCCTCAATTCATTGCCTTCCATCAAGATAACGGATGTTCCCTTGGATGTTCGACACCACCAGTAAATCCAATTCATTTTTTTCCAGAAATGGTACCATTCCATTATAACCATGATGTAAACAGGCCCCTTTGCCTTGCTATGCCTAGCATCCGCTCTGTGAGTTTTGACACTTCGGGTCTGTTTACTGGGAGGAGAGAGAGAGAGAGAGAGAGAGAGAGAAGGGGGGGGGGGGAGGGGAGGAGAGAGAGACAGACAGACAGACAGACAGACAGATAGACAGAGTGGGGGTGGGGGCGGGGGGGTGCAGGAAGGGGGGAGAGGGGTTTGAGGGATGGTGGAGGAGGTTGGTGTCACACACTCGATATTCAGTGCACATGATGATATCAACCAAATTTTTTGAAACTATGAAAAAGAAAATTTCTACTATACGGCCCAAACGAAAGAAACGCACAAATAACTGGTCTTAAGACCAAAGAAGACCGAACCAGGTCGAAACGCGTCGTGTTTATCTTGTAACTTGTTTCTTTCGTTCGGCGGTATGGCAAATATTTTTTTGTCTTCTTCAAATTTGTTTCAGTTTCCACCTGCAGTCACCTCACTTTAAAAACATTTTTGTTTAAGAAGAAAAAGCTTACACACCACGTCACGTGACATCAAAGCACACCACAAGACAAGCAACAACACGGCCTACACATAAACACCCACACGTAGCACATTCCTTCAGGGTTTGCGTTCGTTCTCCAACATCACCATTCAGCTTTGTGTTCGTTTTCCAACATCACCTTTCAGCTTTGTGTTCACTCTCCAGCGTCATCTTTCAGCTTTGTGTTCGTTTTCCAGCGTCACCTTTCAGCTTTGTGTTCGTTCTCCAACGTCACCTTTCAGATTTGTGTTTATTCTCCACCGTCTCCTTTCAGATTTGTGTTGTTCTCCAACGTCACCTTTCACTTTGTGTTCGTTCTCCAACGTCACCTTCAGCTTTGTGTTCGTTCTCCAAAGTCACCTTTCAAACTTTGTGTTCGTTCTCCAACGTCACCTTTCAGCTTTGTGTTCGTTCTCCAGCGTCACCTTTCAGCTCTGTGTCCGTTCTCCGGCGTCACCTTTCAGCTCTGTGTTCGTTCTCCGGCGTCACCTTTCAGCTCTGTGTTCGTTCTCCGGCGTCACCTTTCAGCTCTGTGTTCGTTCTCCGGCGTCACCTTTCAGCTCTGTGTTCGTTCTCCGGCGTCACCTTTCAGCTCTGTGTTCGTTCTCCGGCGTCACCTTTCAGCTCTGTGTCCGTTCTCCAGCGTCACCTAACTCTGACTGTTGCAGAATGCACGGTTCGAGAGGACGCCGATGTCATGTTCCTGGCCGCCCCCAACGGCATCAATGATGCTCTGGACGTCGCCAATGAGCTGAAAGGGAACTTCCGGCAATCCGATCGTCTGCGTGTCTGGGTACATCAATGCCCGCCTGTCCGGGAAACCCATCGACTACGGCTTTCAACGGCCCGACGGCTTCTGCGACAGGTCAGTAGATCACCCCTATTAAATCACACACACCACACACACACACACACACACACACACCACACACCACACACACACACACGTTTGAAAGCCCTTGCCACTCTGACCTTGGGACTGCACGTTAGACTGTGGAGGACAGTGTTGTCGTGTGACGTCAGAGTGTGAAGTGTTTCATATGCGCGAGTGTAGACCTTGTAGTGTGACATACACCTTTCTGCGCGAGGGTAGACCTTGTAGTTGACATACACCTTTTCTGCGAGAGTGTAGACCTTGTAGTGTGACATACGTACACCTTTCTGTTCAAGTGTAGAGCTTGTAGTGTGACATACACACACCTTTCTGCGCGAGTGTAGACCTTATAGTGTGACATACGTACACCTTTTCTGTTCAAGTGTAGAGCTTGTAGTGTGACATACATACACCCTTTCTGCACGAGCATAGAGTTGTAGTGTGGCATGCATACATCCTTTACGCATCATTCTGTCCGTTTTCACGTGAATTGTTACCGGAAAATGCCAGAATAAAGTCAGGGCCAAACGAATTTCTCTTGATAGGCTGCCAATAGTTTCCTTAAAAAAAATCCAATAAACTCAGATCAACACCCATTTGAACGCGATGCCCATTTTGACACTCGTGTTCAGGTTTTAAAGTTCCATCAGCTAATGACCGCAGTGGCAGTAAGCTGTTACGGATTCACTCGTATCTGGGGCACGGCAGAATGGAAGGCGGTTGCCCATCCCTCTCCTAACCGCCAACCTAGCCTTCCTGACCAGAATCAGACCCTATACTTACTGTTGGGGGGACAGAGAGGGGTTTTCAAGCCGAAACAATCTGACGCCACCACTGGTTCGAACCCACGACCTTCAGTTCTCAGGCTTTGAGCATGGGCACCTTTTCTTCTTCTTCTGTTGGCATTTCTGTCAAGAATGACGCGTCCACAGGACAGCCTCACTCCCAGGCTAGCATTTCGGCTCTCCCATGCTGACCTGCATCATCCAGTT
>JADBJO010009526.1:77500-82558 GCA_016801955.1 Conus betulinus | reverse complement strand
GCACCAATTTGTGCTCTAAATGCAAAAACAAACAAACAAAAAAAGGGGGGGGGGGGTGATGAAGAGGGAGGCAGCTTCTTCAGATACAAATGCAACCACGAAGAGCTTCGAGGGAAGTGACTAGTATTAACATTGACTTTTGACCATGTCTAGAAGAACATTATAGAAGTGGTGGTTGTGGACATGGAGTATGTGCACCGACAGGCTAGCACACCGTACATCCATGACGTATAGACTAAAGTTGAAGCTGGGTAACAGGTTAGGTCGCTCTCTCATGGCTATTGTCTGCCATGGCATATCCTGTACTGGCTTAGGGGTGGAAAAAAATGGTGAATTCAGAACTTGAGCCCTGAACGTCATGAAACTTTTTCAGGTAATTCATTGATGAGTAAACATACATGTGATCTTACTTGCCTTTGATGAATCAGTTGTAAAAAAATGGAAAAATCATTTTCCATAACGTAATGTTGTCTGTAGTCATGCCAAAGTTACTCTGAAGTCACTGTCAGATCGATGGACTGTTGGTAGATCACTGTTAATGTCATTTCCAGCTTCCCACAACATCAAAAATAGTCGCGTGAAGTAAATCATCCATATTCTAGGATCAAGGTCGTCGTGCTGCTTTCCGGTTATCTTGGGGTTAGTGCTGTCCGGATCGTTATCTGAAAACGTCGCAACAGAAAGTGGCACTTGATGACGTCGGATGAGCATCAGCATGGAATGTTGGAAAAACCAAGTGCACATCAGGTGGACTTCGTTGTAAAAGTTTAATACATTTACATGCAGTTGTTGATATGCAAGTGGTTAAGTTTGTTGTTATCCTCCATCCCGGTCTTTATCTTAAAAAAAAGTTTGCTATGTTTTCTCTGGCCTTGTAGAATATAAGTGTTTTTTTCCGGTCCTTGTCTAGTCCTACTAGAAGATATTTTTTCTAAACTTTGCCAGGTCTTTGCAGGAAGATTTCGTTTTGGGCCTTTCACATTGTCCGTTGGCCCGTTAGAATAATTTGGTTTACATCTTTCTCTGACCCTTGTAGCCATGCAGAATATCCTTGCTTCATGTTTTCCTTAGTCTTGTGGCCAGGTAAGCTAGTGTTTCCAGCCTCCTACTCTCGGTCCGGGTTCAAATGCTGCAGTCAGGGAAAAGGGAAAGAAAGAAAACATTTCATGGATTGTGTGCTGTAGCCGGAAAAGAATCCCCACAAACACCACGCCGCTCTAAGTAATATAATGCAACTGCAGATCCACAGACTGAACAAAAAGATATCAAACCTGACACAAATATAAAGCACCCTTTTTCAGAGGACAGAATAGGAAGAGAAATAGATAAAAAAAACTCACGAAAACAGAATAATGGATTGAAACAAAAAACTAAGCTCTCCTCTCAAAACACAAGAATTACAATCGAAATAACATTCTGCAACACCCTCTGGGGAAGAAGACAGGAATGCTGTTATGTTGAATGGGTTTGCATTCCCCATTCAGAAGATCGAATGTGTAGAAAGATTATAAGGGGTTTGCAACAAAAATCAAATCCCCCCACTCAGGATATAAAATGCATGCAGAGATAAACAGACGGACACAAACGCCAAACTTCCTTTCCACACAAAGCAATTTACACACCCACGGGCGTTAACAACCGTCTTCAATCCCTTCTAGGGTATTCTCCCTTCCTGTGTGGAATAATTGGGTAACATGATTTATTCATCACTGCAATGATCGAGCAATAAATTGTTCTTAACAGACGCCGTGACAGAGCATAGACGGTCATTAGGTGCGTATTTTTACCGCCTCCTTCGTAGGAAAGTTCCAGTCATAGGGGAGTTAATTACAACCAGAAAGAGAAACCTGACCTTACACAGGACGTGACAAAATGTGGTGTGACAGATATGGTGGTTGATGATTGGAAAAGTAATACTCTCTCTCTCTCTGGTTCCGTGCGTGTGTGTGTGTGTGTGTGTGGGTGTGTGTGTGGGTGTGTGTGTGTGTGGTGTGTGTGTGTGTGCGTGCGTGCGTGCGTGCGTGTGTGTGTGTGTGTGTGTGTGTGTGTGTGTGTGTGTGGTGTGTGTGTGTGTGTCAGTTCAGTCCAGTTCAGTAGTTTTATTTAAACGTCTTTTCATCACAAGATGATCTTAGACCTGTGTGTGTGTGTGTGTGTGTGTGTGGTGTGGTGTGTGTGTGTGTGTGTGTGTGTGTGTGTGTGTGTGTGTGTGTTTGTGTGTGTGTGTGGTGTGTGTGTGTTTACGTACACGAATGTGTGGTGCATAATAAATGTGTGTGAGTGTGTGTGTGTGTGTGTGTGTGTGTGTGTGTGTGGTGCGTGTGTGTTGCACATGTGTGTGTGTGTGTGTGTGCGCGCGTGCATGCACAATGTGTTGTGTGTGTGTGTGTGTGTGTGTGTGTGTGTGTGTGTGTGCGTGCGTATGTGTGTGTGTGTGTGTGCGCGTGTGTGTGGGAGACAGAGATAGAGACTGATAGACAGAGGGAAAAAGACAGAGACAGGTAGAGACGTTTTAAGCAAACAGAAGTAAAGGCCGTTGGGAAAAAGAAAAAAAAAAAAAAAAAAAAATAAAAACAGAGAAAATTAAACGTATATTCTACCGACTCTAAAGACAAGTCCGTGTCACAAGTACCTGCTTCCTGTTGCATGGATTTCCACAGTCAACTTATGACAAACCCTAGACAAACAGACAACACCAGCCCAGCCAGTCAAAGGGAGGTTATACCACCACAAGCCTCTCTGCTCTGAAGACAGAAGAAGGCAAGCAAAGAAAAAGCGAAGATAAAGCTCCGTTCCTTTCTGATACAGATCAGACAAAAACAAAGGAATTGGAAACAAACGGCCAAATTCGTATTAAAGAGCACAGAAAGCATAAAAAATCAAAAAAAGGTGAATTGGTATACCAACACTCAAAACGCTTCTCTTAGAAGGCAGAGGAAAAAAAAAATGGAATTCACAACACACACACACACACACACACACACACACACCACACACACACACACACACGCTCACACACACACACACACTCTCTCCACACACCCCCACACTTACTCTCTCTCTCTCTCTCTTTCTCTTACAAAAAAAAAAAAAAAAAAAAGGAAAAAAAAAGAAAACAAAAACGAAAAAAAAAAAACAAAACAAAACAAACACAACAAAAAAAAAACAAAAAAACATATCCAATTCCCTCCTCAGACAGAACGCAGACAACGAGAAAGGGATAAACACAACAGAAAGCTACTTCTCAGAAGATAAAAGACAGATAGAGGGGATTGACACAAGCACCAAGCTTCTCTGCCCACGCGAAAACATTTGCGCCCAAAGGGCGTTAACAGCCCTCTCGCCTCCTTCCTGCAATACTCTCCTTCCTGCGCCAAATAATTGAGAAGTCTGATCTCTTCACCACCGAGCGTAAAAATAGGCGCGCGCGCGCGCGCGCGCGCACCCCCGCGCACACACACACACACCACACACACACACCACCCACACACCACACTGTAGATCTTTTAATCGTGCATCGAATGAAGAAGAAGAAGAAGAAGAAGAAGAAGAAGAAGAAGAAGGAAGAACAGTCATGTTTTTTTTTCTTTCTAAAGAAAATTGAGACATCTAGTCCTGAACATTTAACGCTGTTAAAAGACAACATTTATCCTGTGTCTTTCGAAGAGGACACGGATTAATCAATGTAAAGAAGTTAAATCGGAGACAGGGGATACTTCAGTTTGCTTTGTTTTGTTTTGTTTTCGTTCCGTCCTTTTCATCTCTTTATATATGATTATCATCCTCAAGGAGGAGGCTAAGACTGAAATTGGATCCCATGGTTTGTTTGTGACACACCACGCCACCACACACACACACACACACACACACACACAACACACACACACACACACACACACACACGCACGCACACACGCACGCACGCACACACACACACACGCACACACACACACACACACACACACACACACACACACACACACACACAACACACATGCGCCCACGCATACACATGGGCCTATGCACACACATCATACACACACGTGTACATCCATCAAAGAAAAAAAAATGGTAGGTAGGCACTCAAGGTCAGCGCGTTGGGCTAATGCGTAGGTCAGACATCCGCTGAGTCGTAGCCACGAAACCCTCTTCTTCAATTGTGTCATCTTTGTTGTTAATCCATTTATCCATCAGCTTCAAATCATGCGTAGTGTGTGTGGTCTCAAAACTTAGCTGATTGGTGTGAGCGTATATGGACTAGTCCCGCACGCCGTGACGCCCTCCTTGATGAAACTGAAACTGAAACGGGTTTGTTTGTTCGCAAGATCATATAAAAACGTTTCAGCTGATTTTGACGAAACTTGTCAAAAAGACGAAATATAGCATGAAGACGAACCCATTTACTTTTGATCCGTTTTGGGGCGATCCGGGATCGGTCACGTGAAGATTTCGTGAAAGCAACCGTACAGATTTGTACAGAATCTGATCAAAAGATAGAATGGGGCTGCAGGGTGAACCCAGTAATGTTCGGTGTGGATCCGTCGTCCAGATCCAGATCAAAATGCGGATCCAAGGATACGGTTGAAACGGACAGAGGTTTGCGCTCACCCAAGTGCCCTTTTAGTTCCTATTCCTTTCTTTCCTTTTGATAGTACTTGATCATTATTAACAAATGTGTCGGGTGGTGTCATTCGTCGAATATTTGAAACTTTCTATCGGAAGTATATTTATGAAACAGCTAGACTGTTTGCAAAAGCATGATTTATTCTTTGTCACCCCCGGATTGGGAAATTCGTTTTTTTAGACGCCACGACACTTTACTAACATCGTGAAAGTGAAAACATGGGTCATATCATGGACCAGGAAGAGGACCATACTATTTATGACTCATTTAAAATATAATGGCCGTTTCTATAAGGAGGTCGCTTCTTGCTTTCGAATTCGTGTGCAACTAAGATAGGATGGATTTTCAACGCAGATAAGCCGAATTAGTTTGAATTTCGGGTTCTCTCTCTCTCTCTCTCTCTCTCTCTCTCTCTCTCTCTCTCTCTCTCTCTC
>JADBJO010009526.1:62500-70000 GCA_016801955.1 Conus betulinus | reverse complement strand
CAAAAATGCAGAACAATGAATGCATAAATGAATAAACAAATAAGCAAACAAATAAAGAAGTAAGGTAAAATGAACGAAAAAAAAGCTTCACCATTCAAATTTAAGTCAAGACACTCAAAAGTCTAGGCCCCAGGGCTAGGATTGAAACAAAGAGCCTCGGCTTGGCTGATAAGCCGCAGAAGTTGGATGATCGACCAGTAGTTTTTTCGTTTTCTGTTCTTCTTATTCTTTAAGAAAAAATGGTAACAGATTGTGAACACACACACACACACACACACACACAACACACACACACACACGCGTGTAAAATAATTTTGCACCACAGTTCACTTCAATTTGTGTGTGTAGTGTGGTGTGGTTTAGTGGAGTTTGAGTGTGTGTGGAAAGGGACGAGAGGGCTGGGGAGGGGGGAAATGGAGGGGTGGGGACCCCACTACATCTTTTCACCAAGTTCTGTCAAACACTGGTTCAATCATGTCCACTCAAACAAGCACACGAGGAAACAGACAGACAAGCAGACAAACGTTACAACAACACAGACCTATCAACAGACGTGGTGAAGACAATCAGTCTTTGGCAGAGGTCAGAAATGACGTCATCAGTGCTCCATCTGCCCTGAACCATTCTCTCTCTTCCCGAACCTCTCTCTCTCTCTCTCTCTCTCTCTCTCTCTCTCGCTCTCATACTTCCCACCAGTCAGTGTCTGTCTTACAGTCCTCCTATTGTCATATTTCGTTGTTCTCTCCTTTCAACTTCTTTTACTTATATAATTTCGCCCCCTCCCCCCTCTAACCCTCGCTACCCCCTTTTAGCCTCTCCTTCCCCCCCCCCCCCTTTCAAACTCCTTTCCGCGCCCTTCTCCCCCCCCCCCCCTTTTCCCGCTTCTCTTTTTCTTTTTTTTCTTCAAGCCTCTGTCTAACTCTCTACTTCCCCCCCCCACCGACCCCCCTCTCTTTCTGTTGACTGCACTCTAAACAACCCAAATCCCCACCTAGCAATTTTGCTCCCCCCTCCCCCGCCACCCCTCCCCCTCTTTTGCCTAGTCTTTCAACAGCCCCTGAAGGTTAACTAGCCAACCCCCGCCCTCGCTCTTTTTGCCTACACTCTCAACAATCCCTATTCTCCTGAGAGCATCTCAACCCCCCCCCCCCCCCCCCCCCACCTCCCTCTTTCACCTGTTCTCTCATTAACTGCCAGTCCTTCTCACACGCCCTGTCCCACTCCCTCTTTAGCCTGCACTTTTCAATGGCCCCTAATCACCACTTACTTACTTACCCCTCCTCCACCAGCTTTGGCCTACACTCTCAACAATCCCAAACGTTCCTCCGAAACCACCCCTCCCCACCCCATTTTCTTCTTTTGTCTTCACTACCAGCAACCCCAAGTTCCTATCCTGCTACTCCTTCCTGCTGTCACTTACTCAATAACAATAGTCTCTCCACCCAGCCAGGTCTTCTTGCTTTTGCCCACAGTCTCAACAACCCTTTGTCTCCACCTAGCCAGGCCTTCTTCCTTTTTGCCTTCACTCTCAACAGCCCTTTGTCTCTGCCTAGCCAGGCTGTCTTCCTTTTGCCTTTACTCTCAACAGCCCTTTGTCTCCACCTACCTAGCCAGGCCTTTTTCTTTTGTCTTCACTCTCAACAACCATTTGCCTCCACCTTGCCCCACCTTTCTCCTTTGCCTACACCCTCAATAACTTTAATCTCCACTTTGCCACTCCTTCCTCCTTCCTTTGCCTATGCCCTCAATAACCTTTAATCTCCACTTCGCCACTCCCTTTCCTCCTTCTTTTGCCTACACTCTCAATAACCATCTGTCTCCACCTAGCCAGGTGTTCTTCCTTTTGTCTTCACTCTCAACAACCCTTTGTCCCCACTTGGCCCTGCCTTTCTCCCTCTTTAGCCTACACTCTTAATACCCCTTTGTCTCCCCCTTGACCTGCCTTCCTTGTCCTTTTGTCTACACTCTCAGCAGCCCTCTGTCTCCACCTGGCCCTGCCTTTGTCCTTCTTTTGCCTACACTCTCAATAACCTCTAATCTCCACTTCACACACTCCTTCCTCCTTCTTTTGCCTTCGCTCTCAATAAACCCTAGTCCTACATCTAAACATGCCTTTCTCCTTTTGCCTTCATTATCTCAGTAACCCCAGTCCTGCCCTAAACACGCCTTTCTCCTTTTTCCCTTCACTCTCAGTAACCCCTAGTCCAGCACCTAAACACGCCTCTTTCTCCTTTTTTCTTCACTCTCAATAACCCCTAGTCCTGCACCTAAACACGCCTTTCTCCTTTTGCCTACATTCTGTCAATAACCCCTAGTCCTGCACCTAAACACGCCTTTCTCCTTTTGCCTTCACTCTCAATAACCCCTAGTCCAACACCTAACACTCCTTTTCTTCTCCTTTTTGCCTACATTCTCTCAATAACCCCTAGAGCACCTAAACACGCCTTTCTCCTTTTGCCTACATTCTCTCAAGAGCCCCTAGTCCTGCACGTAAACATACCTTTCTCCTTTTCCCTTCACTCTCAGTAACTAGTGTCCAGCTAGCCTCTCCTCCATCTCTCTGCCCATAGCGTCAACAACCTCTGGTCCTTACCTCGCCGACCCCCCCCCCCACACACAACACACACACACTTTTTTTGCCCATACTCTCAAACCCCACACTTCCTAGCTCCCACCTAGCTAAACACTCCACCAAACCTTCCCCCCAGCCGCCACCTTCTCCAACTCTTGCCCTTTTGCGTACACTCTAAACACCCACCCACCCCCCTCCCCCCACCAGGTATCTCTACCATCCTCCATCGTTTGCCTACACACTTGGCAACTCTTTAATTCCCAACTCTCCCCTCCTGCCACCTCCTTCCCGCCTTTCATTTACACTCTCACAACCAAATCTCCGCCCGCCCGCAAGTAACCATTCCCGTCCCTGTCCTTTTAAGCTTACACTCTTAAGAACTCACCTTCTTTCCGCCTAACCACTCTCTTTATCGTCCTTCTTTTGCCTACACTCTCAACTAATCCTAGTCTCCAGTAAAGGACTCCCTTCCCCAGCCTTTGATTGCCTATACTCTAAAGAAACCCTAGTCCCCAACTAACACTCCTTTCTCACTTCTCTCACTCCTTGTGCCTACACTTTCAACGACACTTGTCCCAACCTAACCTCTCTCTCTCTGTGTCTCTGCCCTCTCTGCTGTCTCTCTCTCTCTCTCTCTCTCTCTATCTCTCTGCCCTCCTTCCCCTCCCTCCCCCCCCTCTCTCTCTCTTCTCTCTCTCTCTTTCCACCCACTTCACCCGTCATCTCCTTCCCTTCTTGCTCCCTCCGTCCACCATTCCTTCCATTCTCACTACTTGCTGTTCACCCCTTTCATAAGTTCTTCACCCTCTCTCTCACCCCTATCTTTCCCACACACTTTCTTTTCCCTTCTTCTTCTTCTCTTCTTCTTCTTCTTCTTCTCTGTTTTTGTTTCGCTGCTATTGTTGTTGATGCGTTGCACTAGACATTTTTCAGCTCCCAACCTCCATTATCGGTGTGGGGCGAGCTTCATGGCTCGGGGGCAAAATGTGTGGCTCAAGACCAAGCCTGAACAAAGCGAAAGATTGCAGCACTCGTGAGTGTTGGGTAACTGCTGATTTTCATCTTAGTACGCTTGTAAACTAACAGAAACGAAATGGTGACATCGGGCTGTGGCGACTCCTTTTCCCTGGGGACAGGATACGAACTTCACATGACACAACCCACCGTGGCAAGAATGTTACGTTAATACAAAACAATACAACGCAACAAAGCAAAAGGTCACAGAGAACTGTACCATACAAACTCAGATATGGCTAAGAGGTAATGACACTCACCTTGGCATTGGGACTGCGGTTCGCGTCTCACAACAGGCTACTTGCTTTGTTGTTGTTGTTGTTGGTGGTGTTGTGTTGTGGTGGTTTTTTCTCCCTCTCTCCTGTCACCTCTACCCGTAAGTGGGTGACCTGGGTGTTAGTCTTTCGGTTAGGAGAATAACCTGAGCTGACGTGTACAGCAGGCTTGTAGCGAAGGTAAACGATGCCAGGCCAAGAAAGAGAGATATGTCTGTTACTAAAAAAATCCGTGGGGAAAAAAATCCTCTTTGAGGGACTGGTGGAATTAAACATCCCGCTTCGGTAGGTACACAAATATACACACAGGCGAAAGACAAAGGAAAATAACGGAGGAAGCAAGTGGTCTCTTGCCCGCCAGAGGAGACACTGCACTGCTGCCGAGACAATTAAGTAGTGTTCACTGATGCTTTGTCACGATTCAACATACACAGTGCACCATCTGTTCAGCCATTATCCTCTAACCCCCCCCCCCCCCCTCACTCCCACACCCACCCTTTTGTCCCCTGCTGACAGCAATAAGTGCTTCGTGTCGAAAAAGGCATGCACTAGCGAATTCTTTTCTTTGTTGCTTGTTTGTTTGGTCCTGTTTTTTTTTCCCTCCTCTTTTTTTGTTTTGCTTTTGTTTGTTTGTTTGTTTTTTGACAGGGAAGATGCAACTGTTTTTCATTGCATGCCAACGTTCCTAATTGGTGTTTTTTTTTTCTCCAAAAAGCGATAGGGGTCCCGTTACATTGCAGAGTGTTGCTACCGTCTCTGTTGTTGAGTTAAACTCTGTTGTTGGCAGAAAAAAAATTAAACACGGTCTGGCAAAAACTATCTATAAGTTGCTCTTCAATTTTTGTGTGAGCTAGAGCTATTATTCGTCTCACCTCCTCTGGAAAAAAAAAAAAAAAAAAAAAAAAAAAAACCAAACCTAAAAGAAAAAAAAACTTGAGAAATTGCCATGAGTAGATGTTGGGGTCATCAGAACAACCTTGATGATAATGTTGCGTCGTGATTTCAAGAAAATGTTAAGTCATGAAATTATGTCTTAGCGACCAAGTTCCGGTAGAGCTGGCAGTCTGAAATGGGTAAAGATGATGCATGCGTGATTTTTCGAGTGTTTAAAAAGAGATTTTGTACAGGAAAATATTGAAGTGCCCTTCCATATCCTCGCGCTAAATGTCAGAAAATATTGAAGTGCCCTTCCATATCCTAGCGCTAAATGTCAGGAAAAATATTGAAGTGCCCTTCCATATCCTTGCGCAAATATCAGGAAAATTAATGAAACGTCCCTAAATATCCGGGCGTTAAATGTCATGAAAAATATCGAAGTGCCGTTACATATCCGTGCGCTAAAGGTCAGGAAAAATACCTAAATATTTATATAATTTTGCGCTGTTTGCGTTAATTTAGAAATGCATTTTACTCGATGCTTGTAATACTTTGAGATTTCATGGTATTCTAAGAAATGATAAAGAATGCAGAAGGTGTAATATTCAACAAAACAGGCGATGAATTTTGTTGTTTTTTTCATTGCATTTTTTTGTGGTCAAAACAGTAGAAAGAAAACTGGTAACCGCATACTTTTTGAAATATTCTGTCAAGGGATTTACGATCGATCCTCAACAAACAACAAAAATATTTTGTTACAATCCATTTCATCAAGATGCAGCTGGTTGTGGCTTTGTGTGCGCCCGCTTGTGTGTGGTGTGAGTGTGTGGTGTGTGTGTGTGTGTGTGTTGTGCAGGCGCGAGTACGCACACGTGCACACTTGTAACTATTGTATCTTTTCATGTTGATTTCAGGCATCTTCCGTCAATACGTATGTTACAGTTACATTCGTTTCTTTTTTTACGGCATGGTGGTGGTGGCATTTCTTTTATTTGTTTATTTTCGCATACTGAATGGATTCATGTTCAAAAGTGCTTTCATGAGTGATGAGTTATATTTTCATAGAAATAATTCTGGACTGCGCAGCATGTGGGATCTCACAACAGTTTTCTTGCGAATTGTGAGGTATCATAGCGTCACAGTTCAAAGTACAAACTGAGTTCCCTCTTCTTTACAAGGCGATGCAGCACCCCCATGCGCCCTACCCCCCCCCCCCCCCCCCACCCCCCCCCCCACCCTCTAGCCAAACCCGTCCCGCTCTCACTCCATCCAACCTCACCCCCAACATCCACCCGCTATGTTTTTGGGTTTTTTTTTTTGTCTAAACTGTGTAGAAATGTGACACAGTGCGGTATACTAGTTCCATGTCGCACAACCATCTCAGAAAAAAAATACAACTGCTAACTTCATAACAGTCAAAACGCTGAACAATTAAGTAGTGGGGGAAACAAGTGTAGTTAGCAATTCTTTTCCATCATTATAATTATGATTTGGCAAAGATTTGACATTTAAACAAAAAAGAAAAGGGAAAATGTATATCATAAAAATGAAAACCCTTCACTGGCTGCATGAGGGAACCATCGCAATCCCTCTAGAAGGCAGATCTATGTATCGCCTGCTCCTAGGCCTTTCGTCCGCTGGATCGGAAATCATCGTGGGACACGGCTGATTGTGTGTGTGCTCTTGGCATCAAATAGAGAGACAGTCCGTAATTCTGTGGTGTTCTCACCACCAAGGTTTCAAAGAAGAATCCTACAGCACCCCCAAAGCAGCCAGCAAAAGGTAGTAGAATTAAAAAAAAAAAAAAAAAAAAAAAAAAAAAAAAAATATATATATATATATATATAGAAGAGAGAGAGAGAGAGAGAGAGAGAGTGAGAAAGAGAGCATCTCTCTCTCTCTCTCTCTCTCTCCTCTCTCTCTATATATATATATAGTATGTTGTGTGGGCGTGTGAGCACTGTACGTGTGGCACGTGGCCTGTAGTTTTTTTTTTTTTTTTTTTTTTTTATCTTTTTGGGGCGCGCGTTTCAGGGAGGACGTGCCCAGGGGATGGTGCATTGACAAGGATTTCCATTTATGCCTGCAATTGTTTATCATTTCTACTTCAGAGTTCAGGGATGCTAGATGGGGTTTTACATAATATCAGCCACTTTTCTGTAGTACATAGATTGCATTTTTTTTAGAAATGTTTGTTGTATGGTGTTGCTCTTTTTTTTAATAAAAAAAAAAAATTTTTCCATGATATGTTTGTAATCTATTTTCTTATCTTTAAGCTTCCAAATATATTTGCTTAATTCTGTTTGGTTTTTATATTTTTCCTGTTTTGAAAGGACTGTTTATGGTTTTGCATATCTGGTCTTAAAACGGTTAGCCGTGATCCCTATGTATGTTTCTTTAATCACTGTCTGTTGTTACTGTAGCTTGGTACACAATATTATTGTAGAGACATTTGTTATTCAGAGGGAACTGGTCTTTTTGTGTGCAATTACAAAATGTCCTTTCGTCACCCTCTTTGGTTGTTATGGCTTTTGGTTTTATTGGAAGAATCAATTATATTTTTAAGGTTGGGCATACACGAGTACGATAGCTTGATGGGTTTTTTATTGAATATTTTAGATAGTACATGTTCTTTTGGGAATGATGTTGTAAGGATTCTGAAGAATTCTTTTCCTACGTTAGTTAGTTTTTGTTCTTCCATCATATGGAGGGTTATACCATATAATCTTTCTTTTCCTGTTTTTCTTATTGCTGTTCATGTTG
>JADBJO010009526.1:47500-57500 GCA_016801955.1 Conus betulinus | reverse complement strand
CTCTCTCATCCTCTCTCTCTGCCATCCCCTTCTTTCTCTCTCTCTCCTTTCTCTCCTCTTCTCTCTCTCTCCTCATTTCCCACCGTACTGCTTACTGTTTTCGCCCCACCGCATCCCCATCAAACAATCTATGTCCTGTCTGTCCGTCCATCAGCTCACTCTATCCTCTTGCTCTCCTCACTTCTTCCCTCCCTACTTCCTCTCTCTCTCTCTCTCTCCTCTCCTCTCTCTCTCTCTCTCTCTCTCTCTCTCTCTCCCTTCTAGAGATTAATTCCGCGCCGTTTTTTCTTCACACAAAAAGGTGGGTGCCATTGTCATCATACATTGTCATACTTATAGGTACGACCCCATCCGCATGGTGGACACTAGGGCGGCAGCGTGAGGAGCGGGTGGGCGGAGGGGGGAGAGGGGGGTCAGGGGGGGGGGTGGGGGGGGGAGAGGGGATGGGATTATGAGGGTTAAGGCCAGAGGTGGAGGAAGGAAGAACAGGGATGGAGGAGAAGGAGGGAAGAGGCTGGTGGATGAAAAGTGGGATAGAGATTGGGAAGGAAGATGGATAGTGGGGTGGGGGTGGGGTGGGGGTGGGGGTGAGAGTGTGACAAGCTATTAGAAAAAGCTGACAGCCTGGTCAGGCGCCGTTCTGTCAGTTCCAACCACATGGCGATTTTAATGCTTGTGGGAAGAACAGCATGCCACAATGGATGATCACTTTATAGGGTCTGTCTTTTTTTTTTTTTTCTTTTTTTCTTTTTTCTTTTTGTTTTTTTTTTGGGGGGGGGGGGGGGGGGGGGGGGGGGGGGGTGTTGGTCTTCTTATTTTCTTTTTAGCTCGTTGTGTTGTTGTTGTTGTTGTTGTTGTTTTTTTCAAGCGGGGGGGCCTTTTCCTCATTGGGGAACTCCTTCTCATCGGCCTCTATCCTCTGCTCATCCTTCCATGCTCCTCTCCCTGCTACCCTTTTTTGTTGGTTCTACTCCTACCGGTCATTATGTTGTGTTCCTTGGTTTTTTTGGTCTAGTCTCTTTCCCTATAGTAAATACCCCCATAACAAGTCAGTCGTCTGCCAAGGCGGGCGGCGGCCGTCGGCGTCCGTCGTCGTCATCGTTCACCGTCATTCAGCACCATCATCATCATCATCATCATCATCATCATCATCATCATCACCTCTCCCCCCTCTCTCACTCTCTCTTTTCCTTCTCTCTCTCTCTCTTTGTTTCTCTCTGTCTCTCTCTTTGTATCTCTGTCTGTGTGTCTCTGTCTCTGTCTCTGTCTGTCTGTCTGTCTGTCTGTGTTCTGTACTGTCTGTCTGTCTGTCTGTCTCTCTCTCAAACACACTCAAGCACACACACCACACACACACCCACCAACCACACCCCACACACCACACAACACACACCCACACACACACACAACACCCACCACACAACACACGTTAAATTAATGATTAAAAAAAACTAATTTCGTTTTTCTCCCCCCCCCCAGCCCCCTCTCACCCCTCTCCCCACCCCGTCCAAGTTTGCTTCTGTACTTGCCATAAATATAGAATACCATGTGTTCGGCTTACAGTCTCCGCTAACCTATAGCAACAACTGTGCGATAGTGTCCGCGTTGTCTTTATCTTATTCTGTGTTATTAAAATAGAAATCAGCCTATGAAAAACATGTTGGCAACAATGTACACATTGTTGAAAAGAACCAGTGCATACCATGAACTGTCAACAAATAGGCTTGCTCTACATAGAATCTGTCGGCAATCTATAAATAAGAAATGCTGTAAAATCCACAAAAAATGTGAACAAAATAAGAATAATCAGCTCTGATAATTAATGAATATGAACGCACAGGTTTCACGTTTACATAGTCTCGTTAGCAATCGACAGAGAGAATGTTGGAATCATGTAAATTGAACAGATACATTTTCTAAGCATAGTGCGCGTTGGCAAGTCTACCAAGAACGTTTGAGTTCACCGAAAGGTTAAAATCTCTAACCTATACTTAGAGCATATCTAATACGGTTAGAGATATGTACAAGGCGGTACACAGCCAGTTTCTGAAATGTTCTCTCTCTCTCTCTATCTCTCTCTCATCTCTCTCTCTCTCTCTCTCCAAAAAAAAGTCTGTCTCTATCTGTCTCTCTCTCTCTCTTTCTCACCCTGCTCTCCTTCCCCCCCTTCCCCCCCTCTCTCTCTTGTGTCTCCTTTCTCATACCACCTCATCTACCCGACCCTTCCCTGCTCTTCCTTCCCATCTCTCTGTCTGTCTTTCTGTTTCCTCTGTCTGTCTGTCTGTCTGTCTGTCTGTCTATCTCTCTCTCTCTCTCTCTCTCTCCTCTCTCTCTCTCTCTCTCTCTCTCCCTCTCTATCCTCTCTCTCTGCCCCCAATTGTCTCTCCTTCTCTCCTCTCCTTCAATCCCGTCGGGGAGGGAGGGAGGTGTAAACATTAGGATGAAGAGGGGACGGAGGGGGGTGTGTAGGGGGTGGGGGTGGGGGTCGGGTGGGGAGGTAGGGGTGTCGGATGGGATGGGCGAGGGCCACGGGGGGTATAGATTCAGGGGGGAGCCTCTGGAGGAGAGGAAGGACAGTGGTGGTGACAGGCTATTAGAAAGCCAGCAGGCCAAGTCATCGTAGTGCTGTCACATCCAGCGCTGCACCCCCCCCCCCCCCCCCACCACCCAACCCCCCCCAAACCCGCACCCCCCAGCCCCCCAAACCCCCCCCCCCCCACACTCGCACCTACACTTACTAAAACAGTATGGAACTCATGGATGGTCCCTGTCTCCCCTCTTTTTTTCTTCTTCTCTTCTCTTCTTTCCTTTTCCTCTTGTTCTTGTTCTGTATTGTTGTTTCTTGTGTTGTTGTGTTGCTGCTGCTGTGGCTGTTGTTCTTGCTGTTGTTGTTTTTGTTCCTCTTCTGCTTTTGTAATCTTCTTCTCCTGTTTCTGTTTCTTCTTTTCCTTCTTGTTGTGTTGTTGTTGTTGTTGTTGTCATTATTATTATTGTTATTGTGTTGTTGTTGTTGTTCTTGTTCTTCTTCCTCTTTCTTCTTCTTCTTCTTCTTTTGTACTTGTTCTTGTTCATGTTCTTGTTCTTGTTCTTCTTTCCCTCATATCACCCCCTCTCTTTGTTTTCCCCCTATAGTACACGTTTTTGATTTTTGTTTATACTCCTTTCTTTTTCTGTGTGTGTCACTCATTCATATTTCCGTTTCTTTCTTTTTTTTTTCAATGAAGGTAGATGTTTATCTATGCACGGTACCGTTACGCGTCTCTCATACTGATAATAACGACAATTGAATCAGCATCTACTGGATGGCTTAGATGGGGTTAAGTAAGTTTCTTGAATAATCGACACATTTTTCATTTTTTTGGTCTCTGTCTCGTTTGTCTTTATTCCTTCTGCCTTTCACTCTTATCCATCGATTCCTTCATATATTGAACATTTCTTACAACATTCATCTGTCCCTCAACTCACATGCGTTCTTCGTTTATTTCTTTAAGCACGTATTCATTCATTCATTTATTTATTCACTTACCCACCTTCCTTTTTTTTTTTTCCCAAGCTCAAAATTTTCGTTCTCTCAATTGAAACCAACAGTGATATTTCTTCACCATCCTCTCTTTCGACACCTCCGTCCATTGCTTTCGCGCTCTCTATTTATTCCTATTTTTTTTTATTTGGGTTCTATTCCTCGCTTCGGTTTTTCTTTCACCCTCAAATTAAATTTCTCACACGATTTCCTCATCGCGCTCCCACCTTACTCCCCATACCACCCCCCCCCACCCAAACAAAAAAAAAAAAAAAAAAAAGAAAAAAAATTTAAAAAAGGCTAAAGAGAAAGAAAAAAATGAAAAACTAGATAGGAAGAAAAAAAAAAAGCATTAATTACAACACAGACAGACCGCACCAACAGACAGACAAAACGGACGGACGGACGGACGGGCAGCCAGAAGACAGACAGATGACACCAGAGAGAGGGAGAAGAGAGAAAGGAGACGAGAGCAAGCGCGAAGGAAATTGAAGATGAGAGAGAAAGGAAAGAGAAGAGGAGAATTGAGAGAGAAAGAGAGAGAGATAGACGACAGACAGATAAACAGGGACAGTACAGACAGAAAGAGAGCCCAGAGAGACAGAGACAAGAGAGACCAGCGACAGAGAACAGGAGACAGACAGGGAGGGACACAGGGACAGAGAGAGCACATTGAGAGTTAAGACAGGAAGAAAAGACAGAGAAGAAACATGAGTCAGAAAGAGACAGACAGACAGAGAAACACACAGAGAGAGAGAGAAAAGAGAGAGAGAAAGACCAGACAGACAAGTAGAACAGACAGACGACAGAAAGAGAGAAAGAGAGACAAGCGACAGACGAGACAGAGAGAGACAGAGGCCAGATGACAGACCAGGGGGACACAGAGAGACAGAGAGAGACACATTGAGAGTTTAAGACAGGAAGAAGAGCGACGAAAACAGAGTCAGGGAAAGAAGCCAGACAGGACAGAGAAAAACACACACAGGGACTGAGGACAGACAGACCCAGGACAGACAGACAGGACAGAAACGAAATAAGACGGAGACATGGGGACGAGACAAAGAGACAGATAGAGAGGGACAGACAGGCCAGGCAGACAGTTTTCCTTTTGACTTATTTCTTAGCTTTTATTTATTGTATGTATACTTTTACTACTTGGTTCTATCATATTCTGTTTCGCCATCTATTTTTATTTCATCCAAAACACGGGGCTATTTCAGACCCTTTCTTACAACGGGAAGCAAATTACATTGGACAGGACCCCCATCCCCCCCCCCCCCCCCCCTCCCCACACACACCACCCCCACCCCCCCCCCCCCCCCCACCCACCCCCCCCCCACACCCCACCCAACCCCCCCCCCCTCCCCCCCACCCCCCCCCCCCCCCCCCCCCCCACCCCCCCCCCCCCCCCCCCCCCCCCCCCCCCACACCCCTCCCCACCCCCCCCCCCCCCCCCCCCACCCCCCACCCTCCCCCCCCCCCCCCCCCCCCCCCCCCCCCCCACCCCCCCCCCCCTCACCCCCCCCCCCCCACCCCCCCCCCCCCCCAACCCCACCCCCCCTCATCACACACATACTATCCAGTCCCTTTTTCTCCCCTTTGGTAAAAAAATCCTCAGTCACGTGAGTCCACACCGCACATAAATACAACAAACTCAGTCCACCTCCCTTTATCGACCCCCCCCCCCCCCCCTTTTAAATCTCTCTCTCTCTCCTCTCTCTCTCTCTCTCTCTCTCTTTCACACACACCCACCCACCACACAACAAATACACACACAAACACACACACCACAATCCCCCAAACACACACAAGCCAACAGACACAGACAGGACAAACACAAACACACACACAAATAATAAAAACTACGCGGCGCGCGCGCACGCGAGTACCATACGTACAATACCGCATTTGCCACACAAACTGCATAAAACACGCTTTTATGTCTCGGTCAGTAAGTCTGTGTGTCTGTGTGTCCGTCAGCGGCCCCCCCAGTCACCCCCCCCCCCCCCCCCCCCCACCCCACCCCCCCCCCCCCATCCCTACCCACCCCCCCCCCCCCCCCGTCCTCCTCCCCCCCCCCCCCGCCCCCCCCCCCCCCACCCCCCACCCCCCCTTTGAGACCCCCCCCCCCACGCCCCCCCACTTCTCCCCCCCCACATGCCCCCTCCCACCCCAACCCCCCCCCCCTCCCTCCTCACTCTCTCTCTCCTTCTCTCTCTCTCTCGCACTTTATCCAATCTTCTTTCGTCTTCTTCTCATTCTCTGTTTCTCTGTCTCTGATGTTTTTCTTGTGCGACTAGATTGAGATCGAACATATAATTTCTCTCTCAGACTTCTATTTTCTGCTTCCATTTTCTCAAAATCCAAATAATGTATATTGGTTATCTTTACGTTTCCAAAAATTTCTGGGATCATTTTCAGTGTAGCGATACCTTCATATCCCCCCCCCCCAATCCACACACCACAACGCACACCACACACACACAACACCACACAAACCCACACACACACACACACACACAAAACACACTTGAAAATGTTTTAACTCCCTGTGACTCCCAGTGGGGTGGGAGGATTTGAACAAATCAAACTATGTAAAGGAGCAAATCAAACATCCAGAAAATGTTCCCCTATAATTAACACACCTGAAATATAACGTTACTCAATGTACTAAGTTACCAAAAACTTCATAAGTCTAGCAAACACTTTTTTTTCACCAACCCCACCAAGAGCAAACGGACCAATAGGTTAAATACGGACTTTATTGCAGTTTATTCAGAACAATGCACACGATGGTGGAATCTGGCTTACAGCGTATACATAGCCGACGGCAGTAACATATGACGTTGATGATTGTGAACGGAAAAAGATCAGAAAAAAACCTTGAACTATGTATTGAAGACTCTAAAAGAGCACTTTGTTCTCTCACTTACTGCCGTCTTTGAAACACGAATGTGTGAAAACGAAATGTGCACGCCGTTCCTTTGTCGGTTTGTTGATGAGGTGATCGATGTGATTGATTTTCGTTGTCGTTGCTCTTTGCCACTTATTGGTCGCTGTCTTTGGTATCTGACGGAAGAAAAGGCCTGTATTTGTGAGCCCTAGAGCCATACATCCAACGACAGCAAAGTAGGACACCCTCCCCCCCCCCCCTCCGCCTCCAAACTCCCTTTCTCTCTTTTCCATTCCCACTCCAGGGGTATTGAAATGAAAGTATTTACATTTGTCGATTTTTACTGGCAAGATGAGGAGAACAACTACACAGGTCTCCTTAACATACTGAAGGCGCAGTGGGTAACTGCTTCGCTCTCAGCTACCATGCCTCTAGTTTTGTCGTCGGTTTTGACACATTTGTCTCCAGCACGGGCACCTTGAAACGTGTGGAGTAGAAGAGCCTTTAGGCGTGTTTATCTTTTGGATGCTGTTCTTTGCCAGTCATCTCCCACTCGAAGCTCCTCTGGCCTCTAAAAGAGTTGGAGCGCTTATATATCAAAGAATGACACAAGGGTGGGTTACCGTTATTCCAGGAGCTTTAACAAAGGAGGGTCCACGAAACTAATCGCGAGTTTCGATTTTTTTTTTCTACCCACGTTTTGTAGTCTATTCATTGTGGATGTGAAAATTAAAAAAAAAAATTCCAATGCAAAGGGACGGCCTGTCGGTCTCTATATCTGGATTTAAACTTTTTTGGTGGTGGGTGTGTGTGTGTGCAGTGTGTGTGTGTGGTGTGTGTGTGTGTACTTCACCCCCCTCTGAATTACAGTCGTTGTGATAAGTATACCGCATACAATACGACGCATTGTTGAAGCTTGTTTTGTAGTTATTTAGTGCTAAAGCCAGCTAGACTATTTTAGGGCACTTATGACAAATTAATACTTAAGCCATAGACTTTTGACGAATTTGTAACCAACCAAACCAAACTTATCGTATTTTCTCTCGGCCCCTCTCTGCCCACCCCACCACCCCCCTCTCCCCCCCCCTCGCCCATACGGCCCTGCCCCCCACTCCTGCCTCACCCCCCCCCCCCCCCCCCCCCCCCCCCCCCCCCCCCCTTCCCCCCCTCCCCCTTCACCCCTCCCCCCCGCCTCCCCCCTCCCTTCTTCCCCCCCCCCCCCCCCCCCCCCCCCACCCTTCCCCCCCCCCCCCCCCCCCCCCCCACCCCCCCCCCACACCCCCCCCCCCCCCCCCCCCCCCCCCACCCCCCCCCCACCCCCCCCCCCCCCACCCCCCACTCTCTCCAAATTTTGACTAGAGAATCTATGATGTGAATATAAAAATAAAATAATGATAAATCAAACAGGTATTAATTTTGCAAATTGGAACTGTTTAGTGATAATGCACGCGAAAAAAAAACGAATCACAAATGACAAAACACACGAGCGTTTCGACCCTCGTAGATCTTCCAGGCAAGATACAAAAACACTCAGGACTACGAAAATGAAAACGAGCCAACAAACTCACTTACCTTAATGCAATGCGGCGCAAGATAGGCGTTGAATGATTATCACTAACATTTCAAATTTGTTTACATTTCCACCAGCAAGTCGCCCTTACTTTGCAATTAATTTTGCAGTTATGACGGAGAAAAAGAGAAGAAGAAAGAAGGAGAAAAGAGAAACGAAGCCTATTTTCTCGGGGAAAAAAAGCGGTGTCTGTGGAGGATAAACAATATCGATTAACGAAATATTTACAAAGGTTGTAGCTATGTTACAGACAGAAAAATCTCTTCACAGCCAGGACACATGGGAGTGTATAATTATTAATTTATTAAAAACTTAGGAATTAGAATGCGAATAATCTCGAAAGTAACATTTGGCTCCCAAAGATCCCAGCGTGTGTAAAATATTGGCAAGATACTAATTCCGGATTTGATTTTGTTTTGTTTTTCTTTTTGGGTTCGTTTGTCTTTTATAGAAAAATTGAATTACTCCCCTTCGAATATCCTGTCAACGTAATGATTTTTCCTTGTCAAACGCGTACCCCTTGTACACAGGCTGATGGCCTTTAAACTGAGTTTCTGAGTTCTGTCTCTGTCCCTGTCCCTCTCTCTCTCTGTGTCTCTGTATGTGTCTCTGTCTGTCTGTCTGTCTGTGTCTGTCTCTGAGTCTCTCTCTCTCTCTCTCTCTCCTCTCTCTCTCTCTCTCTCTCTCTCTCGCTCTCTCTTCTCTCGAGCGGGGGTGGGTGGTCGAGTGGTGATGGAGCGTTTGGAAGGGTCCATAAGATAACTGAAAACCGTAGACCGGATCATCATTCAATTTCAGGGTGGTGAATACAGCGCCAGCCAATCTCTCAAAGCTATTAAGTTTTGTGATCATCAGGTCAAAATCTGGCGAAAGGTTATAGGGACTACGTAATCATAATCATGCACACACACACACACACACACACACACACACACAACACACACACACACACACACACACACACAAATGCACACATACACACCACACACACACACACACACACACACACACACACAACGCTGTACTTGAGAAAAAAAAAAAAAAAAAACAAAATAAACCAGGCAAGTCCTTTTTTTTTTTTTATTGAAAGCTGACGCAAGTAGGGCAATTTGTTTTTTTCCTTTTCATGTTTGTTCGTTCGCTTGTTTGTTTTCTTGACGTGCAGCCTCTAAGCTCTCGTTGGTCGCACATCACTTTTTCCTTTCCTTTTCTTCTTCTGTTTTTTTTTTATGCTGGTGCTTCCATCCTCATCTCTCTCTCTCTCTCTCTCTCTCTCTCTCTCTCTCTCTCTCTCTCTCTCTCCTTTGCAGACCCTCACTCACAACGCCTAGTTTCCATCTTCCATCACTTCGCATGTTGATTTTCACGTTTTGACGTTTGACATTAAGCCTGTGGATGTGGGTGTCTCTTGAAAGGACGGCTGCGTCCTCCTATCAAACACGTGTAGTCATGAATCAAGTTTTGGGAATTCCAAGCACGTGAACAACGGATCCCTGTCAAAGTGACCTTCCATATTACTGGTTTCACGTGCGACGCCCATTCCACGTCGCTCTTTTTCAATATTTGAGCAATGATCAAGATAAACACGGGCTTGTCTTTCAAACGTGACGTTCTTGCTTCATGAATACCAGGCCCGACAGAGGCGAGCAGGCGCGCGCGCGAGCGCACACACACGAACACATATACACCACACACACACACACACACACACACACACACACACACACACACACACACAGATAGACAGACACCCCCCCCCCCCCCCCCCCCCCCCACCCACATACCCGGTACACACAGAATCCTTGCGCAATAATTAAAGATAAACAACTCTTGCCATCCAGGACCAGTCGACAGGTGTTATCTGTCATGGATGCATACTCCTAACACACACACACACACACACACACGCACGCACGCACACACACACACACACACACACACACACACGCACACACTTATTACGCTATTTACATTGTAAATTGTATACATAACGGCAAACAATGTACGTTCACACACA
>JADBJO010009526.1:30000-35000 GCA_016801955.1 Conus betulinus | reverse complement strand
GAGAGACAGAGAGGGAGAGCGGAGACAGAGGGGGGGATGAGGGAGGGCTGACATGAGATTTCTGCTCACCCATATCAAAATAAGGGAACCATTTAATTGGACTGCCGTGCGGGAAACGTTATGCTGACATGTTCGAAATCATCATTATGATAGCTAACAGAATTGAATTATTTCCCTTCCATCTCTCCCTCCCTCCCTCCCTGCCTCCCTCCCTCTCTCTCTCTCTCTCTCTCTCTCTCTCTCTCTCTCTCTCTCTCTCGCTCTCTGTCTCTTTTTTCTTCTTCTTCTCTTCTTCTTTCTTGCCAGTTTTGATTTTCCTTCAGCACTTTCTTCTTTCTTTCCTTCATTCTGTCTTTCTACGCCTTTTTTGTGGCTCCTATGTTTCCTTTTTTTTTTTTTTTCTTTCATTCATCATTTCTTTTTTCCCCCCTCATTTTCTTTCTTTCTTTCCTCTTTTTGCTGTCTCTTCGTGTGCTTGTCTCTTTGGCTTGCTTGTCTCTCTCTCTCTCTCTTTCTCTCTCTCGCTCTCTCTCTCTCTCTCTCTCTCTCTCTCTCTCTCTCTCTCTCTCTCTCTCTCTCTCTCTCCCTTGATTTAGCACACAACGAACAACATGAAGCATGGGTATATATAAGCAGTGAAGACAAAAAAAGAGACAAAGCGAAGGAGCACGTCAGAAACAGACAGACACGTGGACGAATACAGGACACACAGAGATACGGACTGTTAACCAGCGAGTCACAAAAAAAAAAAAAAAAAAAAAAAAAAAAAAAAAAAAAAAAAAAAAACCAGACAGAAAGACAGAGACACAGATATACGCTGCTCACCTCTATTTATCTTGGTGGAAGAGACTTTCGTTCTTTTGTCGCCACCCCCCTCAGACGTATAAAAATGCAATACCTGCAAAAAAAAAAAAAGGAACGCAGAGAAATAGAGTTAATTTAAATAAACACAAAAAAAAGGAAAGAAATCACGAATCTGAATGTCATGTCCTATTCAAAGGGAGAAAAATGGAGAATCGACAGGTAAATACCCCGACAAGCATCGACCAATGGCAAGAGCATTTACAGCACACGACAAATCGCGTCAGCCGACACACATATATTGAACACATATTGTTTAAAAATAATAATTAAAAAAAAAAATAAAAAGAACGCATGAATTTTCACTGCGCAGATGTCCACCTACCCACTTCCGTTTAGACTTTGGGGACAGGATGATGAACTTTCCCAGCCCAATTATTCACAGAGAAAAACTGCCGAAAGTGCAAATCTTGGGATCGGTCAAGGGGTTACGAAATATTTGCATCGCCACTTATTTATATATGATTATTTTTTTTAAGGTGAAAAGACTTTTAGCTGCCGTGGTGAAGTGGTTAGCGTCGCATATTCCCAGCTGGGAGGTGCTGGGTTCCATCCCAAGCCTGTCCATGTATATTTGGGATTTTTCTGCCTCGATCGGCTCCTACTCAGAGTCGGGTGTGGTTTGAGCTCAAATGGGAAACTTTAGACCACACGGTCCAGTTGTTTGGATCAGAACAGTGGCTACTGAGTGCCACCCGAAGTGACTCGGCACCAGGGCGGGTGTCTCATCCGGTATGTTGCCTCTTGGCGGCTTGACACCGACTGCTCCCTGTAGACCGCCGGTGCCAGAGAGCGATGGGACAAGCCGGTGTATGACTGTGGACATGGAACTGGAGGTGTGGGCATAGTGTCACTGAAGTGACATGGAAGATTACACATCGCGCGCGTGCGCGCATGTGCGCGCACACGCACACACACACACACACACACACACACACACACACACCACACACACACACACTCACACTCACTCACTCACACACACACTCACACACCACTCCCTCGCTCACCCACTCACTCCCACACCTCTTTTGAAACGAAAACAAAGCTTGTGTTTTGCTTTTTGTGAACAAGACACATGAATTCAAAGAGCCAGCTCACAACTTAGGATTTCTTTTTTTTACTTTCTAATTCAAATTACTTGATCAATGAGGACAGCTGCAGATCAAACAAGAAGCTTACGAGGCACTTGGCATTAGACAAACATAAAGAGCACGAAGAAACATCTAACAAAGCAAAACAAAGCAAACATGTCAAATTTCATTATCGATTTTCCCCATGGTTTATGTTACTGTAGTTTGTCTTTTCTGTTCTGAACATAATAGGGCTGGAAATTCATTTCAGGAGCATTACAGTGTTGCAGATTAAGCGTGATATTATTCAGTGTTGTGAAAGCATTACCATTTAGCAATTTGTGGACTGCATAATCGAAAAAGTAGTTATAATGATCCACGCATAACCACAACGGAAAACGTGAAGGGCAACACACGCACGAACGCACATACGCATGCACGTGCAGACACACAGATAGATAGAGATAGATAGATAGATAGATAGATAGATAGATAGATTAGATTGATAGATTAGATAGATTAGATTAGATCGATCGATCGATCGATCGATAGATAGATAGATAGATAGAGATAGATAGATAGATAGATAGATAGATAGATAGATAGATGGACAGATAGATAGGCAGGTTGATACACAGAGAGATAAAAAAGCCCACCCAGAGAGAGAGAGGGAGTATAGCTCTCTCTCTGTCTCTGTCTGTCTATCTGTCTACCTGTTGTCTGTCTGGCTCTCTCCTCTCTCTCTCTCTCTCTCTCTCTCTCCTCTCTCTTCTCTCTCTCCTCTCTCTCTCTCTAACCATCTCTTACTCTCTCTATAACCACATCTCGTCCCTCTCTACTCTCTCTCTCTCTATATATATATATATATATATATATATATATATATATATATATACTCTCTCTCCCTCATATCATCGCCCTCGCTCATACATGACTTCGTCGTTCAAAGAGATGAGATAAAACAGAACCGTTGTAAGTTCTCGATATAAAAAAAAAGAAAGAAAAATAGGCGAGTGCAAGAAAGAAAGAAAAGAAAAAAAAGAAAGCAAGAAAGAAAGAAGAAGAAGGAAGAAAGAAAGAAAGGAAAGAAAGAAGAAAGAAAGAAAGAAAAGAAAGAAGAAAGAGATAGAAAAGCAGGAGAGGACACGATGGCTAAATGCGCCTGAATCATGTCTTTTAGTACGCAGAAGGAATGGGGGGTAGTACAGTCATGTAAGAAATAACGATCAGCGTGTTAGTTCTCCGCTCGTTCTTTAATTGTCTCGTTTGGTACCGTGAGTCCCTTTATCCCAGTCTGCACTTTTAGTGTCTGTCTGTCTGTCTGTCTGTCTGTCTATCTGTCTCTTTCTCTGTGTCAGTTTTTCCTGTCTGTCTCAGTCCGTGTGGATGTCTGTTTATCTGTTGTGTCCGTCCGCATACCTGTCCGTGTGTCCGTCTATCTGTCCAACCACTTGCCTACCGGCCTGTATGCACATCCGTCCGTCTGTCTGTCTGTCTGTCTGTCTGTCTCTCTCTCCCTGTCTCTCTTCTCTCTCTCTCTTCCCCTCTCTCTCTCTCCCTCTCTGTCTGTCTGTCTGTCTGTCTCTGTCTCTGTTTCTTTCTCTCTGTCTCTCTCTCTCTCTCTCTCCTCCTCCCACTCTCTCTCTCTCCCTCTCTGTCTCTCTGTCTATCTGTCTGTCTCTCTCTCTGTCTCTCTCTCTCTCTCTCTCTCTCTCTCTCTCTCTCTCTCTCTCTCGTAAAGATTATTAACTGCAGGCGGCTAAACGGGCAGGAACTGGTTTGGAGCAGTAAGGGATTTCTAGAATCTATATTGAATGTTCTGGGCAAATAATAATAAAGAGGAACCAGACAATTTCGATGCTGTGAACAAATATGATAGAGGAACATCGATAACATTCAAATTGGATGCCGCGGACATTGCCGTCATCGATTTTTCCAATGAAATCCTCCACCTCCTCCTCCTTTCCTCCTCTTCCTCTTCCCCTTCTTTCTTTCTTTCTTTCTTCTCTTGCTCCACCTCTTCTTGTTCTTCCTCTTTCTCTTTTTCTTCTTCTTTCTCCTCCTTTTCTTCTTCTTCCTCTTCCCGGTCCTCCTTCCCCTCCTCCTCCTCCTCTTCTCCTCTTCTTCTGTCTTCTTCTTCTTCTTCTTCTCTGCTTCTCTTCTTCTTCTTCTTCTTCTTTCTTTCTTCTTCTTCTTCTTCTTCTTCTCTTCTTCTTCTTCTTCTTCTTCTTCTTCTTCTTCTTCTTTCCTCCTCCTCCTCCTCCTCCTCCTCCTCCTCCTCCTCCTTCTTCTTCTTTGATCTTCTTCTTCTTCTTCTTCTTCTTCCTCCTCCTCCTCCTCCTCCTCCCCTTATATTTGTCCTGAACCCTATGAAGAAGTATCATTGGATCTTCGCACTTACGTACTAGTCACCAGGTCTTTCCAGCTGTGTGGGGTGTGCGCCAAGGTCTGGCTGACTGTCTTGGCCCGTGGTGTCCCTGTCCATTCTGCAATGTTGTTGTCAGTTCCCTTTTTGTCCCGTCTTCCTCTCCGTCCCACTTCCCTCAACAGTTTCCCTGGAGAGCTGTTTGAGCAAAGCCGTTGGATCTGGTTACATGGTCATACCAACGCTGTTTTTATCTCCTGAACCTGATGTCGGTAGATCTTCAGATGGTTCAATGCATTGCTTGATGGCTTGATGCGTTTGTTCATCGGTGATATGATCAGAATATCCGATGTGTAGTCGCTGGCGTTAACATCCTCGTTTCCTCGGCTTGGATTCTTCTTCTGTCCAACTCCCGTTGTGGGTGTCTATGTCTCCAAGCACACAGGAAGATAAGAGAGACCAGCTGCATGAAACGGACTGATTTTTATGTTTCAGGGACATTTCTTCTTCTTTCTTTTCTTCTTCTTCTTCTTCTTTCTTTTTCTTCTGTGTTTTTGTCCTTCCGTACAGTTTTCAGTCTGGACAGCAGTGATTCCCTCTTTCGAATCCTTGAGAGGGTTTCAGGTTCGGATTCCGGATTGCTGATAATGGTGTCAAGTGAGTGAATGATAGAAAAGTTTCTGGGGCCTTTGTCTATGGAC
>JADBJO010009526.1:0-5000 GCA_016801955.1 Conus betulinus | reverse complement strand
GGAGCGGGGGGTGCGAGTGAGGGGAGAGAGATCGACGAGAGAGAGAAGAGAGAGACGAAGAGAGATGAGAGGAGAGAGAGATGTGGCTTTCAAAACGCAATGAAGGGGGACGGTTAGAGAACAGTGGGAGGGGGACGGAAGGATGAAGGCGGAGTCGGAGAGAGGGTGGGAAAGGCAAAGAAGGAGTGGCAGGACTTCAAAGGCAGGCGGGAGGTAGTGCCAGCATCGCTGACCAGGAGAATGGTCCTTGCCAGCGTGTGCGGGAGTGAGTGTGTGCCTGAGGAAGGAGAGGTGTGTGTGGGTGCTGGTGTGTGTGTGTGTGTGTTTTGTGTGTGTTGTGTTGTGTTGTGTGTGTGTGTGTGTGTGTGTGGATTATTCCCAACGCTTTTTATACCTCTCCCTTGTCTCTCTCTCTCTCTTCACCCATCCCACTCTCTACTCTCTCTTTCTCTCTCGTCCTCTCTCTCTCTCTCTCTCTATCGCCTCTCTCTTCTCTCTTCGTTCTATCACTTTGTTATCTCCTTTCTCTTCAAACCCTCCTCCTGCTACCCACTGCTCTGTACCTGTGAGGTTAAAGAGAGAGACGAAGGAGAGAGAGAGAGAGCGGAGATGGGAGGCAGGAGAGGAGCGGGAATAGGAAATGAAGAGCCAGAGAGCGAGAGAGAGACAGAAGAGAGAAGCAGGAAGAGAGGAGAAAGAGCGGGAGAGAGGGGGGGGCGGGGGAGATGGAGAGAGATACAGAGAGAGAAAGAGAGAGAGAGAGACGACGAGGAGAGACGGGGAGAGAGAGAGAAGAGAGAACGAGAGTGTGGAAGTGTTTTTTAAGTTTGGGGGGTGGTGTGTGTGTGGTATGCGTTCTTGTGTGGTTGGTGTGTGGGTGGGTGTTGTGTGTTGTGTGTGTGGGTGTGTGTGTGTTGTGGAGCCATGTGTCGGTGTGTGTGTGTAGGGGGTAGAGTGGTTGTAACAGTAACAGTGTAGTTTTGTGTATAGGGTCTCAGGCTGCAGATGTCCAGCACAACTAGCAGAGGACATTTGAGCGTCGTGCCAGCAAGGCCATGCTACAAAAAAACAAAAAATTAACTAACATAAATAACAAACGGGCGCTCAGAAGGGGACACTGACAGGTGTGGCACTGTGTCTTGCTAGGTGCTCATACTTTCCACCGCGCCCGCGGAGCCAGCTTTCCAGACCTGATCTTAGTAAGGGTTGGGTGGCGGTCGGCCAGACCCGGACCCTGCGCCCGTAAGGACGGCAAGGGGGGGGGGGCGGCCCGGAGGGTGTGGATCGGTGGCGGAGGCAGGGGCGGGTGTGTTGGTGGAAACTGTGGCCGCGAAGCTGACCGGGAACGGGCGAGTTGCGGGGTTGGAGTTGCGGTTGGGTGGGTGGATGGGGGGCTGAGGGGGGGTGGGGGAGGTAGATCGAGTCCTAATATGGACTTGAATGTTGCCCGCCTTTACGATAAGAAACGGTTCAAGGACAAGAGATAAGAACTTGAGCCCGTGCCGGTTTTGTTACCACCACAAACCAAGCACAAGAAACAACAAAAAATGGCTGATGAGAGAGAGAGGGCAACATGGAAAATTGTGCGCATTGTACCATGACATAACCCGAGGGAAAACACAGCAAACAAGCATCCACGGCGCGAAACGTGCAAGCACAGATATAACCGGCAGCCCCAAACCGCGCGTCTGCACTCACTCCCTACCACTCACTCTCTCCTATCCTCTCTCCTCTTCTCTCATTCTCTCTCTCTTAGCTCTCACTATCACATACACACGACCAATACAGCGCGTGCGTATACATACACAACATACGAGGCAGAGAAACGAAACACAAAACCCCACACACAACATCTGCCGCTACACACACACACAGCTACACAACACAGGGAACACTACACACACGGCACATACAACACCCACATACACACCAGCAACACACACAAAACTGGACAAGATGTACACAACCCTGTGTGTGTGTGGATATCTCTCTATCTTATATATAATATATATATATAGATATAAAGATTAATAATATATATATTTATCTATCTATAGTATGTTGCTTCTGGGTGGTTGTGGTGGTGTGTGTGTGGTGTGTGTGTGGTGTGTGTTTGTGTGTGTGTGTGTGTGTGTTTATGTGTCTGTGTGATGTGTGTGGGTGTGTGGTGGTGTGTGTGTGTGTGTGTGTGTTGTGTGTGTTGAGTGTGTTTGTGACAATGGAAAGAGAGATTGAGAGAGAGGGAGGAGGGGAGGCTGAGGAGGGGGGAGGGAGGAGGAGTAGACGGGAGGGGGGGAGGAGGAGAGAGGGAGACGGAGAGGGAAGAGAGGGACGAGATGAGACGGAGAGAGCGAGAGAGGAGATGGAGAGGGGATCTGCTGAATGACGACCGAGAGAGAGGAGGGGACCCGCGGAGGAGAGAGGGAAGGAGGGAGAAGAGGGGACGATGGTTGGAGCGGGGGATCGGGGGGGAAGAGAGAGAGAGGCGAGCGGAGAGAGAGGAGAGAGAGCAGACGAGAAGAGGAGAGACAGACAGGATAAGAAGGACAGAAGACAGACATGCTTCGAACTGTAATAAAGACGGCAGGGCCAGAAACCAATAATCGATTTCGCCCCATTGCTTCCGCGCACAGGTGAAAAGCCCTCCCTCCGTCCACCCCCACCCCCCCGCCTTCCTTCCCGCCCCCTCGCATCACCTTGCCCTTCCCATATAGCTCTCATCCTTATTTTCCTTCCGTCCTTCATTCCCTGCCAGACTCGATCGACGCGTATGTGGACGTCAGCAGTCGCCTGTCCTGCGCCCTCTCCGTCTTGCTTTTATTTTTTTACTTTTAATTTGTTTTGTTTCGCTCTTGAAAGACGACGAGAGAGACGAGAGAGAGAGAGAGCGAGAGGCGAGAGAGTGGATGGAGAGAGAGAGGAGATGACGAGAGAGATGAAGGAGACCGGAGGGAGAGAGAGAGAGAGAGAGAGAGAGAGAGCACAGAGGACAGAAGAAGAGACAGAGAGCAGAAGAGAAGACGAAGAAAGGACAGAAACGAAGACAGAAGAAAGAGAGAAAGAAGAAGAAGAGAAAGAAAGAAGAAGAAGAGAAATGAAGACGACCATCGACGAAGAGAAGAGAAGAAGAAGAAAGAGAAAGAAAGAAGAAGAGAGATAGAGAGAGGCGTGATGATAGAGGCATAGAGCCGAGAGAGAGGAGAGAGACAGGACAGGCACACGACAGGACAGACACGACAAGAGACAGCGACAGAAGGCAAAGAAGAAGAAGCAGAAGAGAAGAGAAGAAGAAGAAGAAAGAAGAAGAAGAAGAAGAAAAAAAAGACGAAGACGAAGACGAAGAAGACGAAGGAAGAAGAAGAGAAGAAGAGAAGAAGACGGACGAGGAGAGAGACGAGGCGAGAGAGACGGGAGAGAGAGAGCGAGAGAGAGACCAGAGAGAGAGAGAGACAGAAAAGACGACAGAGAGAGAGAGAGACAGACAACAGACAGACAGAAGAACGCGATGAGAGATGGAGAGAGACAGAGAGAGAGAGAGACAGTAGACGAGAGAGACAGAGAGAGAGAGAGAGAGAGAAAGAGAGAGAGAAGAGAGAGAAGATGAGAGAGAGAGAGAGATGGGAAACAAGTACCTCTGACGGACAGTTCTGTCTCTGTCCCCTCTCTCTCTTTATGTCTCCTCTATATCGTTGTACCTGCCTCCTCCCCCTTCATCTCTCTACACACACACAAAAACAGGACATTACACTACACATACACGCGGCACACACAGAGGACACACACAGATCTTGTGGTGTTGTCTAGACAGAGAGATAGATAGGTACACACACACCACACACACCACACACAAACACCCAACCACACACACACACACACGCACCCACGCACGCACGCAACGCACGCACGCATCGCACGCACGCAGCACGCACGCCCACACAGGACACAAAACACCACCGGTGCGCCGCGCGTACGCAGCACGGTAAACATTCTCCTAAGTATGAGATTGCAAAGAATATTGAACAATTCTTTCAGGGGAAATCAATATGTGAGATCTCCAAGATTTCACTCAGAGAGGGGGCTCCTAAAAAGAAATCCCCAATCCGAACAACTGCATCAACATCATCCATGGATAGGACATCAACGATCATCCCCATCGATTCGACTAGAGAACGGAACGGATTGTCGTGGGCCACTGCAGGCATTGTTTAGTCTGGCCAGAATGTCTTGGTAGCACGGACTGATTTGAACCTTACCTCTGCAGCTGAAGCTGAAAAATGAAGCGAATCCTAGAGCCCCTCGGCTTTTACAGCCTCCCCCCCCCGCCCACTCCACGCACACACACACACAACACACACACACCCACAAAACAACACAACAAAAAACACAACACACACCACACATAACACACGCACACACCCTCCCCGTTAAAGAAAAAGGATTTTTTTCGGAAAGAAACAAAAGAAAAAGAAAAAGAAAAGAATTTTAAAAAACGATTAAGAACAGAAAAAAAAAGAAAGAAAGGAAAAACATCGCCATGTTACTGATGTCTTGTTAATCTGTTTTCTGTCTGTTGTCTATCCGTCTGCGTAGTGTGCGCGCGCGCGCGGCGCGGCGAGCGGCGAGTGTGTGTGGGGTGTGTGTGTATGTGTGTGTGACGGTGTGGTGTGGTGTGCTGTGTGTGTGGGTGGTGTGGGGGTGTGGGTGAGTGTGTGTGTGTGGTGTGTTGTCTGTCTGTATGTCGTTCTTCAGCAAGCCTATCTCCCATGACCCCTCCACTCTATTTCGTTCCCCCACCCCCCTTCGTTCTTCGATGTTAAGCTTAGGTTTCTCTCTCTCTGTGCGGTCTTAAAATTTCACTCCGTACTACTTATCCACACCCACTCTCTTTCCATCCTTATCTCTCTTCTTCTGCTATCTGCTCTTCTTCTATATATCCTCCTCTTGGTGTTTCTCGATCTCTCTCGCCTTCTTTCTCTCTCTCTCTCTCTCTCTCTCTCTCT
>JADBJO010009525.1:57500-82586 GCA_016801955.1 Conus betulinus | reverse complement strand
GCGAGGTCTAAAAAACCGCCCACTACATGACGCCGCAAAGGATGACTGTGTGTGTAGTAGTAGTAGGCGTAGTAGTGTAGTGTAGTAGTAGTGTAGTAGGGATACATCAGAAGCATTACATGCGGAATTACTCCATCCTATATAAAGTATGAGTTCAAGTGATAGACTAAAACCTTGCATCTGTGTTTCTTAAATCTGATAAACCGATGCGTCTTGAGGTGTTAGGAAATCTGATGGTGGGATTGCCTCAAGAAGAAAAGAGCAGAGTATTGCCCAGACGTTCAGTCTCTGTCAAACGGAACGGAAAGTCCACAGCACGTTCAACGTATCCTGTAACCTGACGGATCCTCATCAAAGCAGGCTCACATCTCCGTGGCCCTTCATGCCCTGCTGATGCGATAGGTATGGGAAAAAATAAAACAGCAAAAAACAAACCTAACAGCGAAGTTTCTGTCGGTGCCTGCATACATACTACTGGCAGACAGCTGTTAGGATATTCCAACAACGAATGCAGACATTATTCAACATAAATGCATACCACCTTTGCATTTATAATCAGACACCATTTCACGCGAAATCACATATCACCAATTCTGTTACCCTTACACTGGCCCCTCTATCAGTCTCGCATTGACTTTAAAGTTTCCTCCTGGTTTTCAAATCACTGGGGGGGTGGGGCGGGGATTTGTAATCTGGACTTCCTGCTACCTCTTTGACCTCCTTCATCTCTATGTTCCGTCTCGCAGCTTACGCTCATCCACCAATTGTCGTCTGCTTCGGCTCCCCTCTGCTGGCCGGAAATCTTTAGACCATCGATCTTTCTCTTACCTGGCACCATGCTCTGTGGAATGGTCTGCCTCTTCTCCTGCGTAACGCGGACCCTTTTTTAAAAGACTTTTAACACCTCTCTAAAGACACATCTTTTTCTCTGGAACTGATTAACGATATCACGTGCGTGAGTCTGCTTTTTTTTTGACGCGCTCGTGTACCGTGTCTGCGTGGGTGTGCTTTGTTTTGTACGTGTGTGTGTGTGTGTGTGTGTGTGTGTTGTGTGTGTGTGTGTGTGTGTGTGTGTGTGTGTGTGTGTGTGTGTGTGTGTGTGTGTGTGGTTGTTGTTGCTTTTGTGTGTTGTTGTTATCTGCAATGTGACGTCTGTCCACGAGTGTGTGTGTGTGTGTGTGTGTGTGTGTGTGTGTGTGTGTGTGTGTGTGTGTGTGTGTGAATTGAATTTGGATTAGTATTTTATGATGTTATCTGTAACACACACACACACGCACACACACACACAACACACACACACACAACACACACACACACACCACACAACACACTACACAACCATACATACTCACACACGCGCGCGTGCGCGCACCTGGAAGCGCGCACGCACAGAGATTTCCATCGTGTACATACAGTAGCTGCGAGTACGCTTTTTTTTTTTGTTATGGTATATCTATAGGGTGTCAATTTCCGAGCGTTACGTATTATGTTCATTTAGTTCGTTTCAGTGAGATGTCGGTCTGGACATACCAGTAGAAAGCGTCTTTATTGTAGCCGAAAGTACGGCCCACATACCTATTTTGTCCAGCTCTCAGCACCTAAGCATTCCGTGCTATTTCTTTTCGCTGACATTTGCAGTCCTCACTGTTTGTCTGAGCATACTATACTCTGCAGAATGGGGACCCCAAGTTTTCTCTGTTTTCCTGTTTTCTTGTTCCTTATCTTTCTTGCAGGAAAAGACAAGAAAAAAAATCGAGGACGTTTCGGTAAACACGACTTTTTTTTTCTTCCAACGTTTTTGGATTTTGTTCTGTAGTTAGATATAGAAATGTTTTACACTGATGTCAGTTTCATATTCTTTTCAGCTTCATGCAAGAGAGACAGCCGATCTTAGAGATCTCTCACCGTTACTGCTCGCAGGCTGGATGTTGCTGCCCTGAAAAAAGAGAAAATAGTATTTATGTGTTCAAGACATCCAGCGACCTTACGGATTTTATTATACTTTCCTTTTTATGACGTTGAGACCATCGACAGACACACTCTTGATAGACTAAGCTATGAAGAATTGCAGATATGAGGGCAATATGAACGGCTGTCTTGTTTGTTTGTTTGTTTGTTTGTTGGTTTGTTTTGTTTGCTTGTTTGTCCTTTGTTTGTTTGTATGTTTGTTTGCTTGTTTGTTTTTTCTTGCTATGCGAATTTTCATGTTTGTATGCATCGGTGTTGTTGCATAACAATTCTGCTTAAAAGAATGTCATCAGGTAAGTGTTCTTATTAGATGCTCAACTTTCTCATTAAGGATTGCTCATCAAAAGGAAACGATTAAAAGCTGTTCAATCACCTCATCTGCAGTATTGTTAACGCGCGCGCGCGCACGCACACACACAGACAGACAGACCCACACACACACACACACACGCGCGCGCGCGCGCACACGCACGCACGCACGCACGCACGCACGCACGCATGCACGCACGCACACGCGCGCATGCACACACACACACACACAAACACACACACAACACCACACACACACACACACACACACACGCACACACACACCACACACTCACACACACACACACACACAACACACACACACCACACACACACACACACCACCACCACCACCACCACCACCCACCACCACCACACCACCACCCCACACACACCTCACAGCTAGCTAGCAAGCTAGGTAGCCGGTTAGCAAGCAAGCTAGTTAGCCAGGTAGGTACCAAGATATATAATAGGACAGTTATATGGATTTAAAAGTGTGTTTATGTGTTTAGATAAATGATGTTTTAGTTCATCGACAAATATTTTTTTTACCATATCGTATACACCTAGGCCTTAGAACATAACATTTCAATTGAAAAATAGAAATCTATTTCCGTTCTTTTTTTCAAATTCTATTTCTGATACATGTCCAGTCGTTGCTTTATTCATTGTTTTACCTCTGGGACGTCACCATCACAGATCAGATGAAGACAAACATCATAAACCCCAGAACCAGCGTTAAGCCAATGAATGTCAGCAGCATCTGTCAGGTGTGGACTATCTCATCAATCAGAACTACACACAGGACATGTTCCTGCAGGTTAATGTGTCAGACTGTGGAGAACAAATTACCACAGTACACAGCACACCAGGGAGTGGTGTATGGGGTGTGTGGGAGTCAACCCTCTTTCTGTAGAATGTTTGTGCAGGGCAAGCATACAGGCCTTCGTGTTCAATTACAACGTTAGAATATGACTGTGAGTCCAGCCGGTGGGAAAACATGTGTAGACGGCAGCTTGTGGAAACTGTGAGCGATGCATTGTTGAATGTTATTATTATTCCCTTCAAGAAATGGTTTTTGAGTTTAAAGGAAACAGTTTGTATTTGTGTCACAAAAAACAATCCTATGATAACCATACATATCAAACCATGGACAAACGAATCTAATCGTAAGACACATCACGGAATACACAGGGTATATTGTCATACCGTCATTTTCGTTCCCCCAAATCAAAGTATAGACTGTATATATTACAACGGGCACCTAATAGTTCTATAATAGTAGGTATTCGACAGGCATCGATTATGTTTAATCGGGACTGTAAAGATGGATTGATAATTATATGTTTAAATAAAAAAAAAACATTCTATTCTATGTGTCTCCCAGCTGGATTTGAAAACTAAAGCTTCATTTCTCTTGGTTTACATGTTAAAGCGTGCATTTTGTTTATTATGGTAAACGTAGTATGTTTTTATTTCAAAGCATATTTTTCTGTAATTTCTGAGAGTGATGTAATCCAAGAGCAGCCAGACGGTTTCTTCAATTGTTCTGTTGACCATTTCATCAAATTCAAGGACGCTCTATACGGTAATCTGAAGGCAGAGTGTGAAGATGGACGGGATGAAACAGAAACACTGTCCATTCAGCAGTCGGGCTGTCAGGGCTGGTGGCTTCAACTAACAAATGTTATGAGTACATAGCGACCCACTTAAATCAGTTCAAGGGTATCCCACCACCTGTATGTCAGACCGAGGAGGGAAAACTCGCTTCTGTAAAAACCATGAAAGAAAAGAAGATTCTTTCACATCTTTTTTAATTACTCACTATTTTGTTTGTGGATATCGGTTTTTGACAAACGGATGGTTTTCCAACCCCCCTTTACATACAGTAAAATGTTATTGTGGTCAGATGACAATGTGATTTACAACATGGAGCTTTTCAAATCAAGGACTTCTATTCAGAGCTGTAAGAACACCCGTGCGCCTTTCCCTTTCTTCAATGGAATAAAACATTTCAAACATACTTATGGTGGTTCTGTTGTGAATCAAATCAAGGAATCAAGTACATTTTTTCCTCGTGTTGTACTAAATGAGTCACTTTCAACTTCGTTTGTATTAACAAACAGTCGACAGGTTTTGTATACCAGCCCTGACAGTCTCGTCACACATCAGTTTTTTGTGGTCTGACTGTACTCGCAATTTGGAGAACAAGACAAACAGATTTACAAGTCGCAGGGTGATGAATTTGGATATCACAAACACAATGCTTCTGCATTTTCATGTGAGGGAGATCGCCGATGTCATGTTTACATGCAGACTGATACGATGACACGAGGAGAGTACCATTACACCTCTGGTATGTGACTTTCAGGAGGACTGTATGGATGTAAGTGATGAGTCATTCTGTGACCATCCCGCACATGTTCTGGTTTTCTGTGTTTAAATGGCCAGTGCGTGTTAGACAGTCAACATTGTAATGAATATTCTGATTGTTTGGATCACTCTGATGAGAAGTCTTGCTCTGTATATAATAAGGCCTGTTCTAAACTCTTATAAAAAGAAACAAAAAAGGCTTAATTATTAACTTAGATGGCACTGGGTTATTACATTAAGCAAATCATAAAGATGACGTGCCATGTCCAGTGACACACTATCGCTGCACAGCAGAGTGGTTGTACTGTCTCCCTGTCTACACGCTGTAATGGATTTTCTGACTGTGTTTTATGGAAGAAGGACGAACAAGACTGTGAGAGGGAAAACTGCCCTGGATTCTATCAGTGTCGAGATTCCACAGGGTGGTGTGCATGGAGATTCACTCTGTGTGATGGCTGGGGGCAGTTGTCACAGCGGGATGATGAAACTGATGTGTGACCATGGATGACCGTGTCCTGAAGGTGTCTGTGTCAAGGTCATTCTTTCTGGTGCAGCAAACCATTGCTGCTGAACTTTTCCTTGAACTTCGTTACTTAGATGCCACAGGCACAGGAATGTCATTAATAGATTTGAGGATAAATGTGTATCTAGCGTTTTGATTCTGTCTGACTGCTTCTATTTAATGTATCATGTATTAAAGCTTCACAATCTGCAATTACATTGACCTTTCCAATAACCAACATAAAGGTCTTCATCTGGATCATTGTTTTCAGATTAAACATCTAAAGACCCTCTTCTTAGCAAACAATCCGACTAAGTCGTATCACAAAAATACCTGGGGGAAGCACGTAAATTATGCACTGAGACGAGGGTGTTTATCTAAAACGCATGCCAACATTATCAACACACTGTTGTCTGTATATCTTTATCATGCAGAATGTTGAACATCTCTCTGTCTTTCAGCAAGACGAAGCGAGTGTGTGGGTTTAAAAAAATGCCACCATGGTGACCAAAGTAGATTTAAAGATGGAATCCAATGAAAGCTTTCCGTCGGATTTCTGTCAAGGGACAAGAACACTTAAAAATCATCTTTTCCTTCCAGACCCTATAGGTTTTGTGTGAGAATCTGTTTTCTCCACATTACAACCGACCGAAATGTGTGTTAGCGCCTCACACCTTCCTACGGTCCTGTACGCACCCTCCTGCCATCAGAGTGTATAAAACCTCTTCTGGTTAACTGGCATGGCCGACCTCGTAGGGGAATTCATTGTGCTTTTGCGCTATTTGCAATAACCAAATTGTATGAGAGAAATTCCGTAAGCAGCTGTTGGGCATTTGCAGTTGCTAATATCTGTATGGGATTTTCATGTTGGAAAATTACGATTGTGGCAGATGGTTATATGCAGGGACGATACATCCAATCAGAAAAATATTATTGGTCAATAGCATTATCTGTAAAGTGAGTGGCTTTCTATGGTTTGTATCTATTGAAATGTCCGCGTTTCATTATCTGTTGATCTGTGTGAAACATTTCATTCTTCTTTATTATCCTGGTGAATCACGAAGACTGAGCAAAGCGTTCACAGTTTGTGACCAATATGCAGCATGGGTTGTGGGAATCGTGCTATCAGGGATACCGTTTCTCCCTGGTTTGTCTCAGTGGGGTCTGCAGGGGTCAGTCAGGTCCTGTCGTTGGCTCTAGTCACTCGCTATAATGATTTCTGACATTCAAGTGGTTTTACTGCTGTTGTGATCATGAATTGCACGTTCTCCGTGATAATAGTGAGTTTCCTTGTCGCCAATCCACAGACGCATTCCCAAAGTATAGAGTCAGCATCAATGTCTCTCTAAGGTCACTATATCATTCCGCCCAGTTGATGACAAAGATGACTAATGCAAACAAATCTGGTTACCTGGTTGACATTAGTCTGATGATGATCATGACTTCATCTGGCGTCAGTGTTTTAGACACGAACACTGTTTTTTTTTGTTAAGGCGATGATTGATTAGTGATATGAGGTGTTCGTGATTCCGCTGAGCTCTGCTCTGTACCCTTTTTCTGTATGCGTGGACGGTGGCGGCCAGAAGGGCAGAACAAAGGGGACAAGCAAAACCAGAAGAGGAAATTGCTAAAACTGCTGAAGCACGGTAGTTAAAATTTCACCGCCATAGAAAATATCGTACAAAGATATGATATGCGCACCATCGTCGAGGTACAGGACCATCGTCGACAGAAAGGAACAGAATCAGGATTATTCTTTTGGTGAGGACTGTGGATGAAGAAAAGCACACAACGACATTCAACGACTTATTGTACTCGTATATCAGGTAAAAAGGCTCTGAGAACAAAAGAGGAAGATTGTCTATGCTGTTCATCACGTAGCACTCACATACCACCCATACGTAGTTGATAGAGAGCAAACTATTATGTATAGTGTAAGTTCTCTTCTCCCCCCTCTCTCCCTCCCTCCCCCCCCCCCTCTCTCTCTCTCGCTCTTCTCTCTCTCTCTCTCTCTCTCTCTCAATGCAAGAAAAAGATGGTTCGAGTGTCGAACATCCACAGAATCACCATACCCTTCATGTGGATATACTATTGAAATGACGAGCACTTCTTCTTTGAATGCACTGGCTACAGTGATGTGCGTGCAAAATGTTCTTTTTCACTTTGGATATTTGTGAAAGGCAAGATGTTGCTTTCTAGTTATCGTCTGATGACGACTGTATATGAAGTTCAGTTGCTGATCCAATACAGAACATTGAAAATCAGACGAAAGCATTTATGATATTGCATTAAAAAAAGTTACGTACACTCAAAACCAATACCACTAAAAAGCATTGTGGAGGAGTTCAGTATATGGTCAACGCTTAGATGAGTGGATGGTCGAAGCAATCTGTAATATTACTGTTTCATCGTGTTGTACAAGTGCGTGCGTGTGTGCGTGCGTGCGGGCACGTGCACGTGCACGTGTGTGGTGTGTGTGTGTGTGTGTGTTGTGGGGTGGTGTTGTGTGTTTGTGTGTAAGTGTGGGTGTGTGTGTGTGTGGGGTGTGTGGTGTGTGTGTGGGTGTTGTTGTGGTTGTTGTGTTCTGTGTTGTTGTTGTTGTTTGTCGCCGTTGTGGTTTTTGTGGTCGTTCGCTGTTGTTCTTGTTGTTGTTGTTGCTGCTGCCGCTGTAATGTTTAAAAGGGTTTACTCGTATATGAGATGATATCCGAAGATTCGCTTTTACTTTTTTTTTTCTCTACGTTTTGTTTTGTTTTGAAAGCGATTTGATCATTGGGAATAACTGTGCAAAATGGCTTGTAATGAATATACGGAAGTGGGATGCGTCATTACCCTGTTACTCCCCTTGTCATAGGCCCTGTTGATAATGGCAATAAAATATCAAAGTGTCCAAGTGTCACTCTCTCTCTCTCTCTCTCTCTCTCTCTCTCTCTCTCTCTGCTCTCTCTTGGGCGCCATGACGTGTTACTGAAAAGTTCAAGTGGCATGTTATGCGTCCAAATAATTCTTCCTACCTGACAAGAAAGAAGCCACTCTAAGTTTACCACTCTCAACCAGTTGCTTCATTCTCAGCCCATGCCATCCACTCTGCTCGCTTCTGGAGCAACATGCCACTTGAACTTTTCAGTAACAGGTCATGACCCCCAAGAGAGAGAGAGAGAAGGAGAGAGGAGAGATGAGAGAGAGAGCGAGAGAGAGAGAGAGAGAGAGAGTTGACACTTGGGCCACTTTGATATTTCATTAGCATTACAACAACAGGCTTAGTTCTACTCTCTCGAGTGAGCAGTTGGAAAGAAAGATGGTGACTTTTAAAGCTGATTAAACGAACTAATCGTATTTTGCATGGGAAGAAATAGTCGGCCTAAAATAAGTCTAGGGATAATCTGAGGACAAATTAAGTGGTGTCATTATGGATAAGCGGGGGTAAGCACTGGCTTCGAATTTGACGATGTCAGTCAATTGAATGAAAGACCAGATTCCCTGATCCATCGTAAGATGCAACAGTACAAAAAAAAGGGCAAATTCTTAAAACAATTAGGAAAATCTGCAGGGCACCACAATCTTTATTGGAGAAGAATTTCTCCTTCTGAGTGAGGGTGATAAAAGGCAAACTGTCACCCCTATGAAAAAAGCTAAATACAATGGCAGAGGGGTCACCATGGTCTAGATACCTAATATAGAGGGTTAGAAGCACTTCTTTAGTGAGGGGGGCAGTTTGAATGAAGCAGATTGGACTGTCCACTTCGGGAGTACGTTCCCTTGGTAACGGCAAGAGAGGGAACAAAAAGTAACCAACTCAATTTCTGTGCTCGCACTTGTCAAAAGATGGCAGTGGCCTGCTTGATTTGGCTTCCGGAACTGATATTTGTGAATCTGACTCAGTCCTTTAATGGAGACATTTATTTAGGAATTTCAGTTGACATACGTACCGGATACAGACTGTGTTGTCAAACCTGCGTTAAAATCGCTAACAGTTGATAAACGATCAAGCAGGACTTATTATAGAAATGATCTTTTCCCATAGTTGTAAACGTCGTTATTTGGACATGTTAAGTATTGTATCTTTGTGATCACAAAGAAACATTTGGGTTAGGTTAAAATGTTCGGTACGTTTCGACATATGCACACGCAGAAGGATCCCCTCTTTATTCATTTTGATTGTTGACAATAGAATTAGTAAGCTTGTCAGAAGTTCAGCTGATTTGAGACTGAGAAATGGAAGTGTATCTATTTTTAAAGGTGATTTGAGCTGCAGAAGTGCTGATAATTCTCAAACATTATTCTGTACAAAAATACCTTGAAATGTGACATTCAATCATTGTGTCCTGTACTTAGACGCAACATCAAGTTTTCAAATAAACGCATACTCTGAAAACTACTATGGGAAATTATTATTGAAATATGTGTAGTGCCTTATATTTCGTATTTTGACATGCCAGGTAATGTGCGACTGTGCTGCTTTCTTTACTTTATATAGGGATGCTGGAGAGTAATGTCACAGTATTACTGTGTTTTTCTCACGTGACATTGGTATGGTTTTGTTTGACTTTTGTGAATTATCTACAGGTTGCCAGTACTGATTCTGATCTTTTGCAGTGACATTCAAGTGTTACTTTTTTTGTCTCCCAACAAGATGTTACTGATATCGCGTAGGGGAAAAAGTGGATTTTGTCACGTACAAACGTTTGGGGACGAGAAGTGTGCTAAGGATAACACCTATATCTGTACTGCGAAGAATGGTAACACCCCAACAAACCTGACCTGCAGTGATTTAAAGTGAGTTCCCATGCATTTGTCACGGAAGGCTCCGGGTGCAATAAGAGTACTCTTAATAGATTTTTATGATTGCGTAAGGGAAAGGGTGGAGTTCATGGAGAACGTGACATCATTTAACAGCAATGCAAATCATGGAATTGTTTGGATTCAGCAAGGTAAACTTGGGAAGATAAACACTAGAAGATTGTTACGCAAAGATTAAACGTACTAAAGTGGCAGAGGCAAAAATTTCAACAAAGCTTTATTGATAAACTTGTAATCACACCACAAAACCCAACAAGAACTAGGACATTGTCCATAGACATCTTTAAAGTGGAAAGCAGCCAAAAAAGTAGCATATCTTTTGAGTTTGAGTTTCAGCATTTTACAGCTGTTACTGGATGGTAGGCTACTTGAACAAACACGAAATCAGGACTAAGTGGAAGTGGAAATGGATGGCTACATGAATAATCTAGTCTTGTAAAAAAAAAAAAATGATAAAAAAATGCTTTAAGGGCAGCTGGCCCAATAATGACTCACGCCGAGCTCCTTAAAATTCAAATTATCAGGTTGTACAATTTTTTCTGACAGTTAATAATGAGCTATTTTGAAAATGTGGGTATTCCCTGATACCCCCGGTAAATATATACTATTTCAACTATCATTAAGAAGCTCAATTAAACCAACACCATGTAAAGGAGGAATTTCCATGGTGATGTTAGCAGTTAAATTGTTTGAAGCGTGGGGAAGAACACATATATAAAAAAAAATATTACTCTGGATTAAGAAAAGGATGCTCAACCAGTCAACCCTATGTTTCCTTGCTAGCTCTAATTCAAAAACATTTTTGTACATGCACGTAAATTTCAAGTTGCAATTTTATTTAATAACGAGAAAGCTTTTAACACGAGGTAATAACCGAAACCACTCTGGCCCGTTGTCTTGGAAACAGGGGTGTGAAGGAAAACTGTTCAAAACACAGTTAAAAGTATGTAAAATTAGTCTTCTTTCTGGTTTCGACATCAGTGTCCATGTTTTGCACCATATAAGAGGTGTCGGAGGACCCACCTAGTGACTTGTAGAGCCGGAACGTTGTGTGGAAATTTGATGGTGCTCTTTCCACTCTCGTTCAGTCTGGCCATCGCTGTGATGCAGAGTTGATCCTGATCTGTTATTTCTGCTGTGCACGGGGCCATCTTGCGACAGGGTTGCTTCCAAGGGTCTGAAGCTGGTACATCTTCCAGGGATCACCATCATGGTTATGTTGGCACTGCGTTAGTCGTGCTGTTGACAATGACCTTTGACTTCTGTGTGCTGACCCCAATGCCGTAGGCACTTGCTTCTTGTGACAAGTATGTTTGTGAGATCCTGGAGCTCGGGGTGTGTCTGCACCCATGAGGTTCGATATCGTCTGCGAAAACGAAGGTTGTGTAGGCCGGCTGCCGCAATTGCTGATGGAGGTGTGGTGTTCTTCGAGGGTCTCTTGCATGATTCTCTCCAGAAAGATGTTGAAAAGGACTGAAGATAGTAGGAACCCTTGCCTGACTCCGACCCTGTGGTCTGGGAAAGAACTGGCCCTGCTGGCGTATTGAGAAGTACTGTGCTGCTGGAGTGTTTGTAGAGGGCCTGGGTGACTTGGACGAGCCTCTCATCAATGTTGAAGTCTCGGAGAACCTGCTGTAGCTTTTATGTCACCACCCGGTCGAATGCCTTCTTAAGTCAATGAAGTGTGGGAAGAGGTCCTTTTGGTGTCATGTGGATGTTTTTCAATCAGGACTCGGCAGTTGAAAATTTTGTTTCCAGTGCTCCCCCTCTTCTAAAAACTGCTTGTTCTTCTGATAAGCAGTTCCTCAGCTTTGGGATTTCAGTCGGTTGAGGCTGATGCGAAGCAAGACTTTTGCTGGGGTGGCTGGGGTGGCTGGGGTGGCTGATCAGATTTATAGGCCTGTAGTTTGGATTCAAGGTACCATTGAAGGAGGGCGTCGACGAGGACGGCAGAAGAAAAGCTGGTCTGACCCCCATAAAAGCACTGGACCAAAATGACCATGCCAGATCTCCTTAAAATAGCCACCAACAGAAGAGCCTGGAGAGAACAGCGGCTCCCTCCTCACGTCCCCACCAACGACACCCCAGGCGTTCAGGGAATGACTGACTGACTGATACGTATGTCAAGGCTAGAGTTCGATGTGGTTGTGTGCTAACGACTACATTGCCTGCACAAACAGTATAAGACAAAGAGACGCGTGCAGCCCCATTCCATTCTCTCTTTCATTACCGAATAAGAGGAGAGTTAGGAGTATTAGCAATGGAAGACCATGATGCTAGATTTTCACCGGATGCATTTTGAATTGGTATTCTATTAATCGCGATGAGGGTCGTTTGATGGCAGAACAGTTAATGGTCTGCAGCACATTCATTTAACCTGTAAATAGGTCATTAAGTCTCCTGTTTACTCCAAAAAACAAATTAAGTACAATCAAATACATAGGCTAATTCACAATAGACAGCAGCATGTCTAGACCCTGTAATTCAGAGCATAACTGGCACATTTGCTGTGTTTGGGATGAAAGAGTTTAATGAATAAATCAAAGGGACATGGCATTAACATAATACACCTTCTCTCCGGCAATAAACTTAACAGATTGTTAGCAATATCATAGTAGTTGGAAGAAAGGTATTCAGGGTGAGAGAACAAAAGGTTGTATAATTCACGGAATCAGTGGCAAATATTTTCTTTTTGGTCGTCTGATTGCGTACAACCCAATTGCGATCTTCGAAATTCTGCAACATTCTACGTCTCAGCTAGATGGAAAAAGTCATACCACGAAATATCAGGCCTATACCTTCCTTGGTTCACTCGAGGCTCTAATACGGCGAGTTACGTTGTTTCAAAAATGTCATTTCAGTTACCATGTGATTATGTATAAAACTGGAAACAAACGGACCAGATTTGTTAGTCTCTCACTGTTGATGTCAGTACAGTTAGAAAGACAGCGAAAGCTTGCAGCGGTGTTTATGTTGTGTATGAAGGTTTCAGAGAAATAATTGAAAATCTATTCGGCTGGTTAGCAGTTAGCCTTTCGGCAAAGAATGATGATGTGTTTTTGTTTGTTTTTGTTTCGTTTGGTTTGTTTGGTGGTTTTTTCCAGGAACTGTTGAGCATACATGGACTACTAGTAATGCATTCTCAATTAATGATGACGTTTACAGGTCAAGAGGACCAATATAAAACAAGAGTCAAGACGTTTAGTGAGAAGTTGATTATGTTCTTTCTGTGGATGATCCAGTGATGATTAGCATGGATCGAACGACTCAGAGGAGACATGTATCTACACTGGAAAAATGTTATGTCATCACGGGCAAGTAGATGATACTTTTCTTTCAGGATGTTTACTTTGTTGTCGCTGGCTGTTCACGCTCCTCTCATGCAGGGACGAAAAAAGGGGATTGAGCTGGAGAAGGTCTGCTGTCCTAACCAAAATGGCCATGAGGAAGATTGACTTTCGAGGGGCTTATGCCATCCGCGACACCTCCGCGTTGTCGCTGACACACTTACCACGTCCCCTTCAGGGGAAGACAACGACACCACCGCCACGTCTTTTGCACTGACAGTCGGACGTTCCCTGAAACTCCCAGTGGAACATGAGGCGGCCTTTTCTTGGCACTTGCGCATATGCAACCGCTTTGTGACAGAGGCTTTCTGCCAAACTTGTTGACTTTGTGGACATGCTATTTGTTTTCCATCTCAATCGTGTTGCCTGTGCAAAAGAACCTAATTTTCTGCTCCGTTTGAGTTGTATAGAACGCTCTGTAATGAGTTCATTTCCATACATTAAAATAGGTCCACAAGATTTGTTGGGCTTGGTGGTTTTCACATAAAAGATGTAAATATAACCGGACTCGTTGTTGGACCAGACCCTGTGGTCTCTCAACCACTGTCGTGTGCATGGGCAAGAAAGGACGCGCGCCATGTGCACTTTGGCCTACAAGTAAAATCAAATTACAAACCACAGTAAAGAGAGCCAGGCACAATACAATGCGTTCCTATAGCTCTGAAGTCTGCACACCATGTATTTTGCTCTATAATTAGAAAATTAAACCAGACCCTGCGGGCCTATTGTGGAGGAAGGACGAAGTCCATTTGTTTTCAGGGGTGGGGGCATACGGAAAAACCTCTCAGCATTAGTCGACCACTGGCTACTGTGATATCATTCATTTCTCTTAACAGTGACATCCAAGACATCACTCACCTGTTAAACACTGTCCAAGAGTAGAATTTCAAATATGGACCCTTTCCCCAACCTGATTTGGTAAACAAAAGACGTTGGGGAATTATTTCAAGATACCCCAGAATGAGCTACATATGCAGTTGAATGATATCTTAATCTAAAAGCTGATCTCCCAGCATACCTCCCACTGAGACACTTCAGAAAATTAGGGATCATGTTTTGAAAGAATTTCTTTATCGTTTGAAAACCATATATATCACCAAATTTCAGGAACAGCCATGGGGACTCCCATGGCTCCCTCTGTGGCCAATCTGTTTATGGGGAAGTTTGAAACAGAATTTCTTTCTAACAGCCCCGTTCCTGTTGTTCAGCACTTCTGGAAAGAGATTAAGACGACACACTGCTACTCTGGACAGGGACTCAGACTGACCTACACAACATTCCTTATGTATATCAATACAGTTTCATCCCACCATTACATTCACTCACATACCTCTGTTGACCAATTTCCTGTCCTTGACGTATTATTATACTTAGAGAATGGCTTTTATCACACTGTCACTTTTGCACACATGCATTAATGACAGCATTTACTCCATACGCACACGCAATCCCTCCAATCAACCAAAAGGCGCACTACCAAATGTTTATTTCTTCTCTCCCTCTCCTTTGGAGAAAACACTTTACTAAATGAATCGAACAATTAATTACCAGATCTACATATGTATCTCTCTTTCTCTTCACCACTGGGAATAAATCGGGTTACAAATTGAAATCAATACATTCTTACAAGTTCTTCTTCCTTCTTGCCAAAGAAAAAAATATTCACAACCTACTAGACTATAAGTCATGGACTTCACATAACATTGGCCCAAGATCCCAGACCAGGATAATAAATAATTCCTGCGTAATTATGATGCCATACCGGCATCAGAGACAAGATCGCGCCCATACTGTCATGATGCCCTGTCTACATCAGAAAACGTTCTGTTCCCTTGAATCTTCCTGTCACTGGGGAACCTATGTGATCCGACTCCTCTACCTGGGTCTTCAATTGCTGGGGCTGAACTACCGGTGTGTTCCCCACACCATGGCGATTGTTAACCACCCGTGTCAGAGGGGGGATAGCTGATAGGGTGAAGGGAATAGCGTGAAGGGCTGAAACACGAATAAGGTTCGTGTAAGTAACTTCCTTCCCAATTAACATATGAATTTTTTCTTCTCTTTCTTTAGGTTTTCCCCTGTAGCTTTTCCCAACTATCTATGGCTCACCTGGTAATGAATGGTCAGCGGTGAGGACCCCTGACCAACGTCCTGACAGGTTCGAGTCTCTAGGCCATCTGCTGGGCTCAAAACATATTCTTTCCTCCCTCCTCCTAGTGAGTGCATACTCAGTGTTCAAAACACATGACCAGCACTTTTACCCCAACCCTTATTAAACTATCTCTCAGTGGTCACTTTCACCCCATGACCACCCTTGTCAATCTGACTGAACAATCCTCACACAATTATGGGGACGCCTGCTACACAGTCAAGCCACATGAATATTATTTTTTTTTAGTTGTGGCATTGAGGAAATGATTCATATCACTAGGACTACATGTGATGGAGCGTCACATGCCTTTGATGTGAGGCTACGTCACCACGACAGCTTTATCCTAACAGATCTGTACACTAAACCCACTAATGCACATGCTTATTTACACTACAAGTCTAGCCACCCACCACCACCACCACCCCCACCACCACCACCACCACTGCCAAAGGAATTTACCCTACAGCCAGTTTTTGAGAATCAGACGTATATGCTCTAAACCAAAGATTTCATTACCCCACTCCGAGCAAATGTTGACATTTTCAGACTAAGAGGCCACAAACCCCACACTCTATGCACTGTTCTTGAAAAGGCAAAACGGACACCCAGACATGATGCTCTTACATACAACCTAAGCTGTCCCAACCCTAGAACACCCGTTATTGTCACTCATAACCCTAGCAGTTCCCCCTCTCCATCAAGGGTTTAAAGAATTTAAAGACAATTTTCACCAGTGAGAAACTTAAACAGCCATACCTCAACCACCAATGCCTAGGAGAAAGAACAGCCATACTCTCAAGACTTGCTTATGCCCTCAGCCCTCTCCCATCAAACAAAATCCTAAAGACCTCAATGTTTTTTTGTTTTTTGTTGTTTTTTTTTTCAATGTTCCAACAAATGTATTATTTGTAGAGAGCACGCCAAGGAATCCACCAATTTCATTAGCCACCAAAGCAAAGAAACAATGACTGTCAAGCCAATAGCATCATTTATTATCTCAAGTTGTATGAACTCTGTCAGAATCCTCAATGCACCTGGTGAAACAAAAAATTCACTGTGAAAACGTTTCTGTCTGCATAGATCTCACATGAAGAATAACATTGGGACTCTAGTCACGCACACTTTCACCTGCCCAACCACACCCTGGCCAACATGAACTCGCGTTTTTTTTTGTTGTTTTTTTTTTTTTTCAGACAGCCACCGTACAGAATTTGTAGGGAAAATTCTGGATAGGAAATTGAAAACTCTCTATCCTTTTGGACCCACCTCACTAGAATAACTATTCATGTTCTACGCCGCTAGACTGTTTTTTACCTCCCCGCACCGACTCCCCCCCCCCCCCCCCTCCCCTCCCTAAACTCACAAATGTGCGTCACGCGCGCAACACTTCTACATACGCTTTACTCAGCCCCACTTCCTCATACTCCAGCGCTACTTTGCTCCCCTTCCATCTGAAAGATTTGCCTGATACACGAAATCCTTTTCAGCTTCTTGTTCAAGATAGTGAATGTTATTCACTTTCTTTTTTATGAATGTATAAATGTCATGTGACTCGCCTGCCAGTCAACTCACCATTGATAAAGGCATTAAAGCCGAAAATTTATGGAAATTTTTTTTTCTTGTTTGTTTGTTATGGTTTTTAAAATCTGTTTATATCTATATATATATATATATATATATATATATATATATATAATGCTCTCTTGCTGTGCTGAGCTCCGCACCCTGCAGAACTGACTGAAGTAGAAACCAGAAACAGTAAAATACCGTTAAAAACCGGTAAAATACATATAAATCTTGGTCCGATTCCGGTATTTTCGTAACCTGGTTGTTTCTTTTCAGTGAACGCGAAAAGAGGTACTTAACTCAGCTGCCTTTTTGGTTTTAAGAACAATGTTATCCGAAAAAAAGCTGGTGTGCAATACCGTAGTAGTATGTTGTTCAGTTTTCAACACAAAAAAATAAATAAATAAATAAAAACCAAAGATGCCACCTGAGAAGAAAACAAAAATGATGAAAGAGCAATCCAAGCCACATTTTCTTGTGAAAAGTAGAAAATATAAAAAGATACCTCTTAGACACAAGTGCTGAGGGCCAGTTCTTGGAATGAATCTGCAAGGGAATAGATTACAATAACTGATTAATTTCAAGGATAAGTAACCGAGCACCATTCCAGCAACTTACAGAGCAGCTTGTGTGTGCTTATCTCCCTTTATTTCGTCAATCTAAAACATAATAGCAGGCTTTGTTTATGTTTTGTTTTTGTTTTTGTTTTTGCAGTCACTGCAACCCCAAGCTGTAAGTTGCTGGAATGATGTCTCATTATTTATCCTTTGAATTTATTGGTTCATTGTGCGCGCGCGCGCACACACACACACACACACACACACACACACACACACACACACACACACACACACACACACAACACACACACACACACACACACAACACACACACACACACAACCCACACACACACACACACACACACACACACACACACACACACATATGTATGTGTGTGTGTGTGTGTGTGTGTGTGTGTGTGTGTGTGTGTGTGCGTGCGTGCGTGCGTGTGTGTGTGTGTGTGTGTGTGTGTGTGTGTGTGTGTGTGTGTGTGTGTGTGTGCATGCGCACCTACATCTATATCTATATCTGTCCCTAGATAGATAGATAGATAGATGATAGATAGATAGAAGATAGATACATACATACATACATACATACATACATACATACATACATACATTCATTCATACATGCATATATACATATATACATACATAGGTACATATATAGATACATAGATAGATAGACAAGTTAAACATTGTAAGTGGCCACGATGTGTCAGAGAAACTGAGATTTCAAGTCAGGTTTTTTGTTTGTTTGTTTGTTTGCATGCTTGTTTGTTTGTTTTTTTGTTTTTGTCTATAGCTTGCATGTGATTGGTCTGTGTAGAGGAAGAAATAACGACGAATGAAATGAGAACTCGGTAAATAAGTAAGTAGTTAAATAAATGAATAAACAAACAAACAACAAACAGACAACTAAAATTAGACAGTAATATTTGTAATGACAGAATTTCAGCACTTCAAGAAAGTTATTACAAAATTGTTTTGATGCTGGCCGATACTAGCGCTTTTTCAAATATGACCAACAGCTTATCATACCTGGTAATTGGATACAGATTCTAAAAACAAAATCAGAAAACTAAAGAAACAAAACAAAAATAGCTCCAGTTAAGATATACCATAGAATTCTGGTAACAAAAGTGTTTGAAAAAGTCCATACATTATTGATAACAACTGTAGTTTTTGTAACAGAGAGAAATATTAATTCAAGGTCTGGCCATAGGAATACGAGTTTACATGTACTCTTTGGGAGTATTTTGAAAGAATTCCGAACATTGAATGTTCATACAGCGAGCGACTGTCCATCAGTGTGGGGAAGTTATTCTATCTGGCACTGACGAGAAACTAAAAACCAATGCAAAGTTAGATCTGATAATTCTAAATGTTCTATCTTTCAAAATGTGAACTTTACAAAACAAAACCTAACCTATTTGAAGGATTTGGGCTATGAATATGAAATAGGGAAATATAAGTCCTTGATGGAGATTAATTACGCGAGCTACCAAATAAAACGGTCTCCATTTATTAAACCACTGGGGTTAATGTTCATTTACACACTGTATTTTTCTTTCGTATCTATTTACACGTCGTACGCGATCTTGGAACCTGTGGGATAATAAGATTCAACTTGTTGTCTTCAAATGTCATGACTTGATGGATTCGAGATGATAAGGTACGTAACGTGTTTCGCAACTTTGTATATTTGTGTACACTGTTCGTGTTATGCGTGCCTATTAAAACAATCTCTTCTTGAGCCCCAGACCCTGTTTATGACTGCTTTTTTGACCAAAAGTATCTGCAAGAAATTTCATGATCACACCAATTCTATTCCACATTTGAGAACTCATATCCTTCCCCATTTCAACAATGCAGGCTTCTGATTCGACCGTGAGTGATTCGACCAAATTTCCTGATGAACCAACATGGATTCTCCTCATCGCTGATATCGCTTTGATCAGGCTCATATCACAAAAGACTCCAGCAACTCGAGTCTACAAGAGTTTTCAGGCTCGAACTTTGTAATAGGTTTTCAGCCTTCCGATGAATATTTACCGATGGCAGCAAATCTGAAAAGGGAGCTGTTTCTGTTGCACTTTGTGCAACACCTTCTCAGAGATGTTCTAGACACATCCCCACTGACATTTCCATTTACACTGCTCAGCTGATAGCATTAACCTTGGCTCTTGCAATGGTTTTCTAAATGAACTCACAAAGACTTTCTCATTTCTGTCTAACTCCCGTTCTGCTTGGGGGGCCATTGCTGTCCGGAACCTCAAGTCCCTTAACTGAAATTGTTCCAGCAGTAAACTAAATTGAAACCGGATATCTTTTGCTTAGGTCCCCTCTCGTATCGGTATCTGAGACAGTTGCAGTTGCAGTTCAATGTAGCAGACGACCTGTACATTTAGACAGAATTTCAGGCAAATAAGTGGTAGACCAACTTTAAGAATGCCACAGTTCAAAAGGTGAACAGATTCTCAATGCCTCACACTGACCTTAAACCCGAAGCCCCAGCTTATGTCAAGAACCTATGGCAAAGGGGAATGTAACTTGCAAAGGGATAACAAACTTTTCTTTTCAAACCCTTCCAAACCTATGCAACATGTTATTCAAAAGTGCTGGGAATGACATGATGTCAGACATGAACACTTTATAGCAAACTCTGAAAAATCTTAATTCAGAGATATTCCATCTTATGTGGTTTTCCAGTTTATAAAAGCGATCAACATTTTTTGTTTGAACAAGGTTGTGGGGAAGATAGATTTTAACGATATTTTGGCGTGTTTATAGAATTTTTTTTTCAATGAAGTGTATGTGTTTCTCATGACCTATTTGGAGAGGTGATATCTACGAGATGACTGCCGTGAAATGGGGTCTTACATGGTCAGCTCTGGTATGCAGTACATTTTCACATATGCACACACACACACACCACACACACACACACACACACACACACAACACACACACACACATGCACACACACACACACACACACACACACACACACACACACACCACACACACACACACACACACATAAACACGCTCGCGCGTGCGTGCACTCTAGCACGCACGCCACGCGCACGTCAGCGAGCATGCACACACGCGTATACGCACACACGTGTAAGTATACATATCTGTAATGCACAGAAGCAGTATTTAAGGGGGCAGTTCTAGAAATTGACAAAAAAAAAAAACACGTTTTCTTGAAATACTTCAAACAATAGTACTGAAACAAATCTTTAAACTATATATTTTCATATGCAGTTTAACTTTTTCGTTTATTCCAAGTAGTTTTGGAATAAGAGCCTTCCAACGTAGGTGGATGTGTGCCCAAAAATAACACTTTCGACGAAGATTTTCTGGCAATTTTGACTCGCAACACCAGCTGTCGAAAATACGAAGCTACTCCCTCGCTAACAGCAGATAATAACGCCTCCCTATAGTGACGTCATCCGCTATGTCTGCTCCCTGACTGGTAGCGTGCGTTGTGGATTTTAGCACTATTTTCGATCGATTTTCTTGTTCTACAAGCCACGAACACGCCTTCAGACCCCAAGGGATATGGAAAGCGCAGGAAAACGCGCTGATTTTGTGGAAACCAACACAAAAAGGGCAAAAGGGACTGCAGAGAGTCAGAAAATGAGTGTGAAGTGAGTGTCGAGTCAGTGGAGGAAGACTTTGTTCGTGTGGACACTTCTATTGACAGCCAGCCTGGCTCTTCAGGATCCAAGAGATCGACAAGTGCCACGCCCACTCGGTCAGAGATCAAAACTTTCAACAGGTACTGTAAAGCAGATCAGTCATCAAGTTCTAGTTTTGACAGTGAAGATGATGATGATACCATTGATGATGGTATTGAGATAAATGAAAAAGTAGAAGGGAACAGAATCATTGATGTAGGGATTTTAGATCAAAACATTTTTGCCCAATTTTTACGCAGTTTGAAGAAAGGGATGAAGGGCAGGGCACTAGCTGATGGGGAAAACACTAGGAGGGAAGGGTAGGCTGACAGATGAGGCAATCAATAAAATCCAAATCTACTATGGAATTGCAATCAGAGCACACAAGCATGACCTAAACAAGATGAGAGAAGCTATCTGGGCCATTTTCTTCCACAAGCTCTCGTCTGATGAGCTTGATGACATGGGCAGACACAGACACTACCACAACATGTGTTCCATTACATGGTGCACATTCAACAAGCAGAAGCAAACAACACTCTAGATACATACAGGCACAAAAACAATCTACCACATGCAGTCATGGAAGCCATCAGGCCAGTGTTCGAGGATCTAGCAAAGACTGAGTTATTACAGAAGTGTTTAGAAGGCTATACACAGAATGCTAATGAGAGTATCAACAGTGTGATCTGGAAATACAGCCCCAAAAACAAAACACAATGGCCTGACAGTTGTCAACACTGCAGTAGCTATTGCTGTGTGTGTTTTCAATGATGGTGCCAACACTCTTGGGCACATCCTGGAGAAGCTAGGCCTGTCTGTGGGTTTGTTTACCGAGCGATTTCCTTCACGCTAAAGACACGAGCCACATTCTGACAGCACAGCGCAGGGCCCCTATGGCTACCAAGGAGTACAGAAGGAAGAAGAGGCTTCAGAGGCTAGGCAGAGAAGAACTAGCAGAACTGGAGGGGTTTCCATACCAGGCAGGCTGCTATTGACCTCACAAATGTATGTTGCAACCTATTTTTATCAACGACATTTTTCGCCGAAAAGTGACATTTTCTTCAACATTGGTAATCATATCTCTGTTATATTCCAAGCTAGAGCTATGAAATTTTGTGTGCCATTTCTACATATAAAAAGCTGGATTGTGAACCTCATTCAGGGTTATACCTGTGATAACTTAGATTTTATGATACTTTAATTTGTGTTATATTTTGACAAATTGTAGCATTTTTTAAAAAAGTGTGAAACTCAGAAAGTTACCGTAGAAATGATGTATTGGGAGTTTCATAATCCAGGTAAACTACTTTTACAGCTACATGCAAAAAATTATACCTCTAGCTGAACTCAGAGCTGAATAAAATGGGGTCAGAGTAGTATGTTACTATAAATAGAATGCAGTAGCTATAGAAATGGTCTTTGACTAATTACACAATCAAGAAATGATAAACATAAAACCAAGAATTTTCTATAAAAGATCAATGTTGCTTTCAGTATAGTGACCAATTTTTATTGAAATCTGATGAAAACTACTTCAGATATAAAAATCAAAACTAAAATTGCTCTATGCTAAGTAGTACTGCCCCCTTAAACACACTGTTGGTCTGTAAGCACGTGAACATTAGCTTCCAGCCATGTCAGCATTTTAGCTTTCTCGGATTTGCTTCTTCTTTCTGCCCATGTATTATACGTATACATAAAAGGATTGATAGCAGAGTTTAAAGGAAGAACGAATATTGCCAGGGCGACATTGACTTCTCCAGGGATTGGTACATCAGCCAGTGACAACATCCCACACAATCCAATGGGGAACCAACACATGAAATCTGTAACAGCAATATTGATCAGCCGCCGGGCAATAGTTAGATCCTGTGACACTTTCGTGGAGTTCGTGTTCAATGAATTACGCTTTACTGACCAGAAGATAAGGATTTGACCTGAAGAGATTAGCAAGAATAAGGTGAAATTAAATACGATCAAGACACTGACAGAATACAGTTTTCCTTTGAATTCCTGTCTTGTAACAGGCAGTGGAATGCATATACCTGACTGACTGTAGAACTCCCAGTGTCTTGTCATTGGCAGTAAAGGGAACACAGCTAATAGCCAACCAACCAACCAAGTCAAGACACAAGCTACAAGTGATGATGTTTTCTCAAATCGCAGAGTGCTGAATGGAAAGTGAAGAACAATGAAGCGATCCAGCGTGATAAGCCAGATCATCAGTGCAGACACCTCACTCGACAGTAGAGAGAAAAAGCCAGCTACATGACACGTCACACTGTTCTTCCATGTGTCGTCACAGTGGAGGTATTTACCTCTGAGCCTGTCATCAGCAGCTCCAATAATGGCAATGTACACTCCCATCAGGAAATCTGCTGCGGTTAGTGCGATGACAAAGACACTGAAGCCAGTTAGAGAGCTTCTTTTCATGACAGGCAAACGTATACAGAAGGAGAATAAGTTGCCAGACAGAGATAAGAAGCAATCATCCATAAAAACGCACGGTACGTCCACGACAGGAGTAAATCTTCACACGAGGAAATCTCGTCTTTAGGGCGCAGCACGAACCGCTATCAAAGTCAGGAGGCAAAAAGTCATCACAACAGAGTTTATAATTTCCCGTGTGTATGACAACTAAATGCTGAAGATGTGCGAAAATATCAGCTGGAAAAGTTTTAACGGGACTGCCGTCCATGTACAGTTCAGCCAGGAGAGGTAAAGACTGAAAACTGCTGAGAAAAAAATACTAACGGAAGTGAAAGTCAGGTTCAGTTTCCGTATTTGAGGAAAGGATGAGAAGACTTGAGCGTCAACCGAGGTGAGTGGGGTATGTGACAGGTCTATGGTTGTCAGTCTGTTATGCTGGACAGCAGAGGACCAGACCCTAACCAGAGAAGTGAGAGGATTCCTAGATAGCGTCAATGTTTCTAGATTTTCCAAGCCAAGAAAAGATGCTAAGCTGACCTGCTTCAGCTGGTTGTTGCTAAGGTCTAAGACTTTTAGATTTAACAATGTCATGTTAGATATGTGATCTATTGAACAGTGTGCAAAGATGACTTGAATAAGATATCTGTTGTGGCAGATATCAGAGGGCGTCATGCCAGAACCTGTTGCATCCAGGTAACGGAGCTGAGGGAACTGTACTGGATGAAATGCCTTATCACATTTTAGTGCATGGCCTTGACATTGACAATTTAAAGGACATGCCACATCACACAGTAATTCATCATCATGCATTAGGCAGTGAGACCAGCCGTCACATAAATGATCACTATGCAAACACATTCTAGAAATTCTGCATCGAAAAAATCCTGGACATTTCAGTTCCTCGCATCTCTCTTCATCCTGGTGGTCAATACAGTCGTACATTCCATTGCACAGTGTATAAAAGGCAGACAGTCATTGAAGTGTCCAGGACAACGATAATGGCTGTCAGGACAGGACTGGTTGGAAGCCATTGGAGTTGCAGTGAAACAGACCCTTGGTGTCAAAATCGATCAGGGCAGGGGATGGGAAATATGGCTGATGTTTGAGTAATGGCGTCGTCCTATGGCAGTTTTTTTCATCGGATTCATCCCAGCAGTTAAACAGCAGGTCACAAAACGCGCTGTAAAGCGATAAGCATTGACCGGTGGAACACGTAAATTGGTTTACACAAGTTGAATGATAACAAAACGATTCATCGCTCTTATCCTGACACTCGATGGCAAAGTCACAGACCAGACTGATTGATAACGTAAGGCGGTTATCACTGCATTTGAACAAGGGAATTGTATTGACATCGTGATTTAATGAATCAGAGTCGGATG